>WNNJ02002964.1:0-93880 GCA_012934845.2 Pomphorhynchus laevis | reverse complement strand
AGCGGCTCGTGTATGCAATATTCACAATAGTAAAAAGACAGCTTACGGTTTACTGTCCAGTGAACATTTCGTATAAGAACGGAATAAAAAATCGGTGTGTGGTGGATTCGAATTGCGAATATTAGTTACCGCCCACACCAAATATAGAACACATTAATTGTGTAATTTGGTATATAAGCCAAATATAAACCAGCATTTCGGCGACAAGGAATCAGCAGAAGCAGTTAAAGGACCGAAACACGAAATGTAGGCGTGGGCTCACTGCTGATGAGGTCCACCCACGCTGATTGTAGTGTACAGTGATGCTGATAGGATTTAAACAACCACACGAGGATAATATCAAACCGACCAATGAAGAATAACGGCTCGTGTATGCAATATTCACAATAGTAAAAAGACAGCTTACGGTTTACTGTCCAGTGAACATTTCGTATAAGAACGGAATAAAAAATCGGTGTGTGGTGGATTCGAATTGCGAATATTAGTTACCGCCCACACCAAATATAGAACACATTAATTGTGTAATTTGGTATATAAGCCAAATATAAACCAGCATTTCGGCGACAAGGAATCAGCAGAAGCAGTAAATGGACCGAAACACGAAATGTAGGCGTGGGCTCACTGCTGATGAGGTCCACCCACGCTAATTGTAGTGTACAGTGATGCTGATAGGATTTAAACAACCACACGAGGATAATATCAAACCGACCAATGAAGAATAACGGCTCGTGTATGCAATATTCACAATAGTAAAAAGACAGCTTACGGTTTACTGTCCAGTGAACATTTCGTATAAGAACGGAATAAAAAAAATCGGTGTGTGGTGGATTCGAATTGCGAATATTAGTTACCGCCCACACCAAATATAGAACACATTAATTGTGTAATTTGGTATATAAGCCAAATATAAACCAGCATTTCGGCGACAAGGAATCAGCAGAAGCAGTAAATGGACCGAAACACGAAATGTAGGCGTGGGCTCACTGCTGATGAGGTCCACCCACGCTAATTGTAGTGTACAGTGATGCTGATAGGATTTAAACAACCACACGAGGATAATATCAAACCGACCAATGAAGAATAACGGCTCGTGTATGCAATATTCACAATAGTAAAAAGACAGCTTACGGTTTACTGTCCAGTGAACATTTCGTATAAGAACGGAATAAAAAAAAATCGGTGTGTGGTGGATTCGAATTGCGAATATTAGTTACCGCCCACACAAATATAGAACACATTAATTGTGTAATTTGGTATATAAGCCAAATATAAACCAGCATTTCGGCGACAAGGAATCAGCAGAAGCAGTAAATGGACCGAAACACGAAATGTAGGCGTGGGCTCACTGCTGATGAGGTCCACCCACGCTAATTGTAGTGTACAGTGATGCTGATAGGATTTAAACAACCACACGAGGATAATATCAAACCGACCAATGAAGAATAACGGCTCGTGTATGCAATATTCACAATAGTAAAAAGACAGCTTACGGTTTACTGTCCAGTGAACATTTCGTATAAGAACGGAATAAAAAAAATCGGTGTGTGGTGGATTCGAATTGCGAATATTAGTTACCGCCCACACCAAATATAGAACACATTAATTGTGTAATTTGGTATATAAGCCAAATATAAACCAGCATTTCGGCGACAAGGAATCAGCAGAAGCAGTAAAAGGACCGAAACACGAAATGTAGGCGTGGGCTCACTGCTGATGAGGTCCACCCACGCTAATTGTAGTGTACAGTGATGCTGATAGGATTTAAACAACCACACGAGGATAATATCAAACCGACCAATGAAGAATAACGGCTCGTGTATGCAATATTCACAATAGTAAAAAGACAGCTTACGGTTTACTGTCCAGTGAACATTTCGTATAAGAACGGAATAAAAAATCGGTGTGTGGTGGATTCGAATTGCGAATATTAGTTACCGCCCACACCAAATATAGAACACATTAATTGTGTAATTTGGTATATAAGCCAAATATAAACCAGCATTTCGGCGACAAGGAATCAGCAGAAGCAGTAAATGGACCGAAACACGAAATGTAGGCGTGGGCTCACTGCTGATGAGGTCCACCCACGCTAATTGTAGTGTACAGTGATGCTGATAGGATTTAAACAACCACACGAGGATAATATCAAACCGACCAATGAAGAATAACGGCTCGTGTATGCAATATTCACAATAGTAAAAAGACAGCTTACGGTTTACTGTCCAGTGAACATTTCGTATAAGAACGGAATAAAAAAATCGGTGTGTGGTGGATTCGAATTGCGAATATTAGTTACCGCCCACACCAAATATAGAACACATTAATTGTGTAATTTGGTATATAAGCCAAATATAAACCAGCATTTCGGCGACAAGGAATCAGCAGAAGCAGTAAATGGACCGAAACACGAAATGTAGGCGTGGGCTCACTGCTGATGAGGTCCACCCACGCTAATTGTAGTGTACAGTGATGCTGATAGGATTTAAACAACCACACGAGGATAATATCAAACCGACCAATGAAGAATAACGGCTCGTGTATGCAATATTCACAATAGTAAAAAGACAGCTTACGGTTTACTGTCCAGTGAACATTTCGTATAAGAACGGAATAAAAAAATCGGTGTGTGGTGGATTCGAATTGCGAATATTAGTTACCGCCCACACCAAATATAGAACACATTAATTGTGTAATTTGGTATATAAGCCAAATATAAACCAGCATTTCGGCGACAAGGAATCAGCAGAAGCAGTAAATGGACCGAAACACGAAATGTAGGCGTGGGCTCACTGCTGATGAGGTCCACCCACGCTAATTGTAGTGTACAGTGATGCTGATAGGATTTAAACAACCACACGAGGATAATATCAAACCGACCAATGAAGAATAACGGCTCGTGTATGCAATATTCACAATAGTAAAAAGACAGCTTACGGTTTACTGTCCAGTGAACATTTCGTATAAGAACGGAATAAAAAAAATCGGTGTGTGGTGGATTCGAATTGCGAATATTAGTTACCGCCCACACCAAATATAGAACACATTAATTGTGTAATTTGGTATATAAGCCAAATATAAACCAGCATTTCGGCGACAAGGAATCAGCAGAAGCAGTAAATGGACCGAAACACGAAATGTAGGCGTGGGCTCACTGCTGATGAGGTCCACCCACGCTAATTGTAGTGTACAGTGATGCTGATAGGATTTATCTGTATTTTATCATCTGACAAATTGTATAATTTTGCAGTATTTTTTTACTATTTACCGAACTTTTAATGGACTTGTAAGTGGATTATTCCACGATAGCCACTTTAATAAATTACTTAAGCTATCAGTGTCTTCAAATGTTCTAAATTAAAACCACTTAACTTGTAATTATTTAAAGATTTCTGTTTTTATTGGTCGGTTTCATATTTTCCTCGTGTGGTTCTTTTAATCCTATCAGCATCACTGTACACTACAATCAGCGTGGGTGGACCTCATCAGCAGTGAGCCCACGCCTAATTATCTGTTTTGTTAAAATGTTATTTTGAATTTTTGTACTTTGCTAAAACTTAAAAGTCAATGGGCAAATGAATTAACACTTTAATATTTAATGTAAAGCGTTTTATCTTTAAAAAATTAAAAAATCAACATTACTTTAAATTAAAAATATTTAAAGTATATATTTAATGCAAATATTTATCTAAATAATTAGTGAATGAATTATAAAAGTAGCATTGTCAATTATAAAAGTTGCGTTGGCAAATGAATTAACTCTTTAATATTTATTGTAAAGCGTTTTATCTTTAAAAATTTAACATATTTTTAAATTAAAAATATTTAAAGTATATATTTAATGTAAATATTTATCTAAGTAATTAGTGAATGAACTATTAAGGTTACATAATCCAAGTTATCAATTAAGAAATTATTGGCTGAGTGATATAATAATTACAATCAATAAATTAATTAACAACTAATGATTTTAACAGAAATAATATAAAAAAATAATATATTCGTAATCACATAAAATTAATGGGAAAATCGAGGAGTATGCAAAAAAATTTAATGCTAAATATATACAAATTAAAATTATAAAAATAGCTAGATGTTCACTTGCTATATAATAAAAAACGTTTATTCAATATAATAAACAAATATTTGTCGCTGTAATTTTAAATTACAACTGAAACATAAGAGACATTTTAATAATTTAAAGTGTCACCGTGATCTCTGCATTTTCTTAAAGCAATTATATCAACATAATTGTATAGAGTAACGTATTCACTAAGGAGTCTGCGCTCTTAGCGAGTGTTACAATCTAGTGTGAGTCTCCAGAATATATTGTGATTATTTATATAACAATTTCATTTGACTGTGATGAACTTGATATGTTATCACTTGGTGTGGTTCATTGAAATGAATTTTAATTTGCATGTAAAATGTTTGAATATAAGAATATCGTTAAAATGGGAGGATATGGTTGTTTTATTTTATTTTTTATTTTGGTTATAATTGAAAAAGTTTAGCAAAAGCCAACGCACAAAACATACCATCCTTTTTAATTGAAAAAATATAAGGCCCGACTCGCTTATAAAGAGTATAGTTGCGAAACAATCATTGGTAAGATAATTGAATATCTCAGCACCAGATAATCAAAATTTTATGATACGACCACTATAACAAAAAATTTCATTTCTAACTAAACAGATATCTTGATTTTCTTTTATTCGAACGTAAAAACTATCACTTTGTTAGTAATAAAAAAGAGGTCCTTTGTCAAAATAAAAATTTATTTTTTATCAAGTAGAAAAAATAAAATGTTATGAATCTATTTAATAATGGAATATCGTTCTACTGCTCTAGAAATTAAACCATAGAAACAATATTATACATTGGTATTTGCCTGTAGCCGAAAAGTTAAACAAGTTCAATAGTTGTGGCTGTAAATAAATTTATTTTAAGGTACAGACATTTTACGCAAAATAACTTTATATCATCACAGTTTAAGGTTTATACTATTAGATAAATATTCCTAGATTAAACTTTTTTATCTCCAATTTGTAAATAACAAAAACTCCTCTATGAAAAAATAATAATTTTTTCATACTTTATGTATCAGATTCGCTAAATGATCTCAATGTAGGAAATATTAAAAAACAAAATTATTCACAACAAATAATACAACAACACGCGTAAAGGTACATTTAATTAAAACTAATTAATTTAATACAGTTGATTTTTGTATCGAAATTGTAGGCCTTGGAAAAGTTGACGTCAACTTAAAAATGTGGACAACGAAGTACTGGTGATCGTGTATTTACAGGTATTAAAACAAATTCTGTATTATATAATTCTTATTTACAAATATAACATATTTGTAATATATAGATATATATTTCTAGAGGTTAACTTCGAATTTCTATACTATTAAAGTGAGTATTTTGAGACTTTAAATTGTATTCAAATTCTGATCGACCTTTCTTATTTTATAATCAGATACCTCGAGAATTAAAAAGTACCCAATGTGCGAGATTACAATGTTTTTTCTGGATTTTGTATGGATCCACATTTTCATTTGCTATTCACTCGACCTAGTCTTAAAATGAGTATATCCCATGAACATAAAGTGCATTCTTTTCTGCGCATAAACTTCACTGCTGTTGGTGTTCATCGATTATAATAAGATAATAAGATAAATTTATTTTTAAGTGGCAAATGCGTGCGAACGGCGCGTTCACAAGCCCACTAATATAATTTAGCGGAAGAGTTCAGTATGAATGATCAGTCAATTCGTATATATTGTTCGTTCAGTTCATTCGTTCCATCCGTTACTTTAATCCGTTAGTTCAATCCATGAAATTCAATTCGTTCGTTCAGTCCGTTCGTTCAAACCGCTCGTTCAGACCGCTCGTTCAGACCGTTCGTTCAGACCGTTCGTTCAGACCGTTCGTTCAGACCGTTCGTTCAGACCGTTCGTTCAGACCGTTCGTTCAGACCGTTCGTTCAGACCGTTCGTTCAGACCGTTCGTTCAGACCGTTCGTTCATACCGTTCGTTCAGATCGTTTGTAAAGTCCGTTCGTTTAGATTAGTCGTTTAGTATATTCATTTAGCCCTTGTATACAGTCGATTTGGTTTTTTCGTTGCGTCCAATTGATAAACGGGTCTTGTTTATACTACCCTCCTTCTTTCTCAGCACGGGCTCGGGACCGGCCATGGCGGATTATATTTGTAGCATATGATAATAATAGAATTAAATGTCCGCTTATCTCTCAGCTTCATGTTGTTAAGATGTAAAAGTTAATCACATCAAAGGCGGAGTTAGTTATTTTATATTGTCAAAGCTTTCGCCGCGTTACGGCTTCGTCAGTGGCTCATTGTAAGTAGTTATAATCAAGAATGTTTAACTGGAGTTAAAACATTATTAATTATAACTACTTACAATGAGCCACTGACGAAAACATAGCGTGGCGAAAGCTTTGGCAATATATAATAACATATGATAACATAGTTGTATTACTTCCGATAAATATTTGGTCGCTGATATAACATATTTGGATCCCTTAGGCAGCTCGAATCATTCTGTTATTCGCTTTAATACAAACTTATCTAATATATTATCACAATCTGAGTCTTCATGTATGCCAGTACAATGTTTCAAAACCAATTTCAGTTTAGTACGTCAATCCCTTCTCGGTACAAATTGGTATGATCCATTGATTTTTGGAGTTGAATCATCTTGGCAACAATTTGAAACTCTAATGATCTCGCTCCTTCTACGTTTCTCACCTCGTAAGATAGCAACTGCCAGTGCACGCACAAATCCTTGGTTTGATAATGAGCTTCAGGAGGCATTGAGATCCAAGAAGCAAAAATTCGTAAGGTATAGGAATGGAGAAACTGATTATAGGTCATTTAAAAAGTATCGGAATCATTTCACATATCTCAAGATACTTAAAAAGCGGCAATTTGAACAAGTAATGGTAGGAAAGTCAGCCAACAATCCTAACATCTTATTTAAATATGCAAATTTTAAAAGTAATGTTCGACCTTCTAGCTCCATCATTAGAAACAATGGACGCACTTTATTAGATCATTTCGATATTGCTACTGCATTTGGTCGTAAATTTCTCGTATTAGCTACTACTTCTCTTCGTATAGAAATTACTCGTATTAATTCGTCAATTTTTGATATTCTTCACTTGTTCACAATTCAAGATGTTATGAACGAGTTTAGACGACTGAAACTGTCGGACCCAGATTTGCCCAGATTTACTTCCATAATTATATCTGAAGAATCTTCATGATATAATTGCTGCGCCTTTATATAGGATATTTATAGCATCATTATATTACGGTATAGTCCCGAATGCATGGAAACGTTCTATCATTAAGCCGCTTCATAAGAAAGATGATCGATCATAACTACCGACCGGTTAGTTTAACCTCTGTATCGTGTCGTGTATTAGAGAGATTACTTTATCGGATAATCAGTAACTACCTAGAATCATACAGGTTACTTTCTACTAATCAGCACGGATTCCGTAAAAACTGTTCGACAGTAACCAACCTTTTATTGGCACAGGAAAGTTGGAATTCCACAGTTGATGAGGGGTATGCTGTAGATGTCATATTTTTGACTTTTCCAAAGCATTTGATCATGTACCCCATGATAAGTTGATTATGACGATGAGTGCATTAAACATCAATCCAATTATTATTCGTTGGATATACAACTTTTTTTCTAGTCGCACATACCAGGTCGCCATTCACGGTACCCTTTCCGAGCATTATCCAGTTTATGCCGGTGTCCCGCAAGGGTCTGTATTGGGTCCTCTGATGTTTTGTATTTTTATCAACGATCTCCTCAGTGTAATAAGTTCGCACTCATTATTATTTGCAGACGATTTAAAAATTTGGAGAGCCATCAAGTCGGATTATGATAGAAGCATTCTTCACTGAGATATTTACACGGTTCTTAAGTGGGCACGTTCTAATGGTCTGTCTGTTAATGCCTCGAAGTGCACTTGCATGCACATTCGATCACGTAATATTGTTCCAGTGCCGATATATCATCTCGGGGATCTAGTGATTAAATTGGTTTCGAGCTATAAAGATCTTGGTGTATCGATAACGGATGATTTCTCCACTCGCCAAAACACTGAGTACATTTGTTCGAAGGCTATGCGTATGGTTGGTTTCCTTCGCCGATCACTCAGCTATGTGAGTCCACGTTCTTTTAGAGTTCTTGCAAACGCTTTTGTACTAAGCCATTTGTTATATGCTTCTCAATGTTCATACCCTCGAACCATAAATGAGATTACTCGACTTGAGAAGGTGCTACGTAGGGCAACAAAGTTAGTACATTCTTTAAGAGAACTTCCTTACGAGGACCGTCTTCCGTCTTTAAATATGCAGTCGTTATGTGATATTCGTGAATCGCGGGATTTGTGTCTTGTATGGGAGGTATTTCACAATGATCACCATGTGTTGCGTGGGCTCTTCAACATTCAATCAACTCCAGTTTTGTGAGGTCACTCGTTTTATCTTAGTCGCATACGAATAGTACATTCTAGGACGATTCAATTTGGACAACGAATAATAAATTCATGGACTCGTTTAAGCGATGATATTGTAAATGCGGCAACTCATGAGCTCTTTCAACGACAGATTATTTTAAATTGTTGACTGATTTGTTTTTGTTTTTCTCTTTTTGTTTTATTATGACTATCAATTTGTCATCAACTCTGAGCTATGCTCGTAACGTTGTCTACATAATAATGATAATAATACATATTTTTAATGGCTGAGGTCAAATGACGGCATGCAAGTTCACCAAAATTAATACACTAAAACGTACATAAAACAATGAAGTTTTATTAAAGTATGAAATTAGAGACAACAGAAATGGTTAGTTGCTATCTGAGATTAAGAATTTGAGAAGACGCTTGTAGGATGTGAAGGAAGTAGAAATATTAAAATGGACAGGTAAGTAGTTTTAAGTCTAAAGAGGTAGCAATCGAATAATATTGATAACCAAAGTTAGAGGCGTATTTTAAAACATACTCACTTGAGCGTAAATATAAAGAAATATACCGGGAATTATAAAAATAAAAAAAATATTTCTTGATTAATAGATTCAATTCTTAACCGAACGAATATAAGATATAGTATTCATATAAAAAACAGAATAACTTTGTTATCAACAATTATTTTGTCATTTGACAAAACATGAATAACGGTAACATGTATAACACAAATATATGCTCCTTGATATGCTCCTCTATATCTTCGATTAATTATCTATCGATATTCTCTGCATTACCGAATCCTGGCACTCTGACTCCGACGATATTGCTATTCGTCGTCTATGTCGCTCTGGTTGTTCTCTAGTTGAATCAGCTCGTCAAATTTCATCTCATACATCTACTGCTTCTAACCATGGCGGTATAGTTGCCATTGCTAGTCACCCAATGTCTTTACGTAAAATTAACGTTAACATCCGCTACACCTCGATCGAATTACTCATATGCAGATTATCAAATCCTTTCCCTCTGGAACTTGTGATTGTATACCGTCCAGGTTCAGTTGCCCCCTCACGTATCTTCTTTAACGACCTTGCAGATCTTATGTCTCACTGTTCATTGTCTTATACTCCTTCTTTTGTTCTCGGTGACTTTAACATTCGACTTGACCGCCCGGCTGACTCTGACTCTATCACTTTAACTAATCTTTTTTCTGATTTTAACTATAAATTACTTTCAACAAGCCCAACTCATATTCTCGGCGGTGCTCTCGACATCATTGCTGTCCCTAACTGCTTCAATGACTATACTTCCTTGTCAATTACTGATCCCGGTTTGTCCGATCATTTCCTTGTCACTCTTACTCTTACTCGTCCCCATCCTCCTTCTCCGCCTCCACCAATATCCACACCAAGTCGACTCTGGAAACTTCTCGAGATCCCTATTCTCTACACAGCCTTACTCAATTCTTCACTCTTTTCACTTCCTCTTAACAATCTCTCTCCCGATTATCTCTGCATTCTGTTTGATTCTGAACTTATGTCTATCATCAATAAACTTCTGCCTAGTCGACTCCGACGCTCTCAGCGCTTGCGCCATGCTCCCTGGTTCGATTCTGACTGTAGTCTTTCTAAGCGTCGACTCCGTCACTCTTTTCGTGTGTATAATCGCTTTCTTAAACGTTCTCCCAACTCCCTCCCTCCAAATCTCCGTGATTCCTACTTTTCTCTACGTCTTTCACATCTTATTCTTATACTTACTAAACGTACTATCTTTTGGCGAAATCAACTCGAGTCATCTTCCAACTCGAAATCTCATTGGAAAATCTTAAACTCAATTCTTTCACGATCATCTACCCCTTGTAATATAAATCCTGATGAATTTTCTTCTTATCTACAAACTAAGCCATCTAATTTACCGTCCCTACTACCCACAGCCCCCTTGTACCCTCGTACTCTTTAAATGCTTCCTTCCCAGAGCTATTCCACCTTCCCGTTTCATCCGATGAAGTCACTTCGGTTCTGCTGTCATTACCTAATAAAATCTCTCCCTCTAACCTGATTCCCACTCACTTGCTTAAAAATATCGGCTCCTCTATCTCACCCTTCCTAACCACATTGTTCAACTCGTCCGTCCGTAGCCGTAAATTTCCTTCCATCTGTAAATGCGCCACTGTTCGCCCTCACATCAAAAAGCAATCTCACGACTCCTCACTACCATATTCGTACCGTCTAATCTCACTTCTCCCAAGCCTCTCTAAACTCCTTGAGCGTCTCGTTCTCAAGCAAGTTAATACATATCTCTTTTCCTCTAACTTGTTTCCTCCCTTCCAAGCCGCTTGTCACTCTAATCACTCTACTGAAATTGTCTGTCTTAAAGTTTATAATGACTTACTCATCTCGCGCGATCATAAATTATGTAGTGTCATAGTTTCTCTTGATCTATCGTCTGCTTTTGACATCGTCGATCACTCGATTATTCTACATCGCCTTCGTCATGATTATGGCTTCTCTTTACCCACTGTATCATGGTTTTCTTCATATCTATCAAACCGTACATTTCGCATCTATTCTAACTCTTCTCTCTCCCATCCTTCATCCATCCCAAACGGTGTTCCACAAGGCTCCGTATTAGTCCCTATGCTTTTCTCTCTTCTTCTCGGTGACTTGTCTTCGATTTCTCATAAATTTAATTTCCATGTTATGCAATATGCTGACGACATTCTCATCTATGCTCACGCACCTGCTTATCGTATTCATGATATTAGTGTTTCTGTTTCCAGCTGTCTTGTCTCAATTTCAAATCATCTTTCTTCCCTTCGCCTTTCTCTGAATCCTGATAAATCTAAAATTATGTGGATCCTACCTCGACGCCTCGGTTTCGAACCTCCCTCCCTATCATTAAATTCTACAATTCTTCCTATCGTTGATAATCTCGTTTTCCTAGGCTTCCATTTTGACAACCGACTTTCACTTAAACCTTTCGTTAGTGATAAAGTACGCTCATCTACCTTGATACTCCGCAATCTCCGTCAAGTTCGTAGATTGATCGATTTCCCTTCTTGTATGACTCTCATATCTTCTCTTCTTTTCTCAAGACTTGATTACTGTCTTAGTCTATTTTCCAACTCACCTAAATCCACTCTTCTTCCTTTACAACGCATCATCAACGCTGCCGTCCATGTTCTCCTTCGTCTTCGTCGTTTTGATCATACATCCCACTATCTTGTTTATCTTGATTTGCCTACCATTTATTGTCGTGTTCAAATTCGTCTTCTTATCATTGCTTTTCGCCTTATAACTTATCATACCCCTTCATTTCTCAACCTTGCTTTTCTCGAAAATTCTCGTACTGTGTATTGTGCTCTGCGTTCCCGTAATGCCCTTCTTTTACATGTCCCAATCTACTCTACCTATTTTGGCTTCCGCTCCTTCGTTGTGGCTGTTCCTATCTCGTGGAATCAACTGCCTATTCATATCCGCCAATCAACATCTATGCCGTGCTTCAAACGCCAAATCCAATTCAATTTCAACAATTAACTAATTATCTGTGACTTTTGATATTTTTCTTGTTTGTTAGTGGTCATGTTAGCGTGCATTTTGCACGCATTTGCCACGTTAAATAAATTATTGTATTATTACAACATATAGTAAATTATCTGGACCAGGACTGATATGAATGGGCAACGTAGAAAGTGCACAAGCGACGCCGTATATGGAAAACGGTATAGTAATATCGCTACTGGATTTAACCTGACGAGGAAATCTTCACACTCGACAAATTGTTCTGCAAAAAACGATGCAAGAATATTTGCACGTCTAGAGTCATCAAAAATAATATTATTGACCTCATCATACATTGGAAGAATACTACATCTAAGTTTTCGGTTCCTATTTATATGTGCATCAAGTAGTTTTGGGTTATGCACTGCACGATATATCATCGATTCCTCATATCAAAGACGCAAGTGCTTTAGTGATGTACATTGATTACGTATGCTTTTGTAACGATTGAAATCAAGCCCTGTACAACGAAATCGATTCCAAGCCAAAGAACGTTTAGATATGAGAGCAACGTAACTGGATGAAAACCATGTTGGAACTAAACGATTTTTAATTTTTATTTTAGGAGCGTTTATTTCAAGCAGGTGGCCAAGTGTTTTTACTAGATAAGACCAAGAATAATTGACATCATATATTTATGGATCAGGCCAAATAACCTCACTAAGAGAATTACAAATAGAAGGAAAATTAGCTTTAAAGGCATTGACTCTGAGAAGAACATGCAATCTCTTATAAGAACATAGATCTAACTTTAAAATTATTGTCGAGTGGTAACTATTTCCTATTGGTGGGATGCAGATTTTTTCGTTAAAAAAAAATTTTGGTTTCTTATAAACATACAATAAATAACATACAATATAATAACATACAACTATTGGTTCCAATTATACCGAAGAACCAATATCAAACATCATGGTCAAACAGAGGAAGACTACAAAGCGAGCTATTGCAACAAAGTTTGTGGATCATCAGATTCAATGTTCTAGTGAAGATTGTAGTGTGTGGACAAGTGTATCGTTTCCGGAGGAAAAGAAATCTGCGCTATCGAATAAATCATTTTACTGTGGGTACTGCTGCGCATCTTTGCTAATTCATTTGAAGGGCCATTGTGACGAGAAAATATCTACAAATGCTTCGGAAAGGAACACATATTCAAAAAGTTGCATCGATCGGGAAGTACAAAGTTCTGGCGAATCAGATACCTATAAAGATATACCCATTCAAGAGTTTCACGTTCAGAACACTAAAAATACAAATAGCGAAATACCAAGTTCATCCCGTATCTGGAAAAAAGGTCATCCAAATTCACGCGTGATGCAAACGTTGAGTAAGAAATTTGAAGGCAATAGTGCGTCGTCAATATCGGTTGTTAGTGGTGAGCCGTCGGTGTCGCTGGACAATGATGCTTTGAAGGTATCGGACAATTACGAAGTATCGTCTATATCGGTGATTAATGATTATCGCAATGAAATCGGTATAACTGGAGTCACCGATGAACGAGCTTCACACAATGATACAGACGTCGATATAGATAATGTTCACTCAGCTTTCAAGTGTATTTGTTCAAATGAGATGGAACAAGGGCGAGACGCAAGAAGCAAACCGGATGAGGGTGGTGACGGCAGCGATTCTTTCAGCAAAAAAACGTATTTTGATAATAAAAGTCACACAGATCGCAATCATACATTAAATAGGGGCTGTAACATACTTATTTGGGGTTTAGATGAGTCATCAGCCTCAAGTGCACAGGAGCGGCTTGATGATGATATTGCCGGTTTACGTGTGTTCTTTTCTAATTTGCTCGAAAAAGGTGAGGAAGAGGTCGCATCGTCTATTTTAGTAAGGCAGCTCTATAGGTTGGGTAAGAAAAACGATAGATCACGATTGCTAAAGGTTGTGTTAGGATCGGCAGAGCAAGCAAAGTGTCTTTTAGACCGTGGTTATCGACTTAAAGGTAACAAAATACGAATTTTACGTGATCTTTCTCTCGAAGACAGGCAAAAATTGAAGGATATCAAGGCGGAACTTCATTACAGGCTGCAAAACGGTGAATCGAATCTGTGCATTCGAAATTTTCGGGTTGTGAGGTGGCGTCCTGCAGTTCGATGGAGATCGATCAATCTTTCTCTAGACCTTACAACGCCATGATTGGACATCTAGTGGATATATGTTTGGAAAGGAAGTTGCCATCTAATTGTTCAGAGAGAATATGTAATAATGAATGTCCTCTGGTGGTAGGTTACTCCAATATCAGAAGCTTACCTGCTCAATTGTCTGAAGTGCAGCAGTTTATATCTTTTAAAGATTTTGACGTGTTTTGCATTTCTGAGTCATGGCTTCATTATCAAATTAATGATGACCTTATGGCTATCTCTGGGTATCGACTTTTGAGAGCAGATAGAGTTGCAGGTCGTCGTGGCGGGGGTGTTGCTGCTTATATTAAAAACACCTTATCAATTACGAAGATTACTGAATTGTGCGATGATCACTATTCATTCGAGTTATTGTCATTCTGCGTCAATGATACTCATTGTTCAATAGATATTTGCGTCGTATACAGATCACCCTCAGTTCATACACAGTTAGATCTTCTGAAAAATCAGTTAAGATCATTCTGCTCCTCAAATTATTTCTTCCTTATTGGGGATTTTAATCTTCCTCAAGTTAACTGGATTAGTAACAACCGGTATTACTATAATGTCGAAAACTGCGAGCTTGCTGAATTCTTGCTGGCAGAGCTTCTCCTGATCCAACATATTAATCAGCCAACATGTATATCGTCTCAACCAGAGACAATATTAGATCTTGGGTTTACCAAGCGCATTGAAGATGTAATCAGAGTTGATTTCGAGTCTCCTTTAGGAACCAGTGACCATTGTGTGATTTCAGTACAGATTGCTCACACTTTACAACGACGATCTAAGTGCAGTGGCATCGGAAGGCGTAATTGGAATCGAGTAAATGTGGAAGATCTCCAACTCTATAGTCATCAGCTGAACTTCGGATCTGCTGATCTTCCAATTGATGATCATTTATCGTTAGTGACCAGTAACCTCATAACCATTTCGGATACGTTTGCACCAATAAGAAATAGGGCTTACAAGACGACAACGCCATTGTGGTTCGACAATGAGTTGGAGACTACGATAAAGGAAAGAAATCGATTATGGCGAATCTCTCAACGTAACACTGTTACGTACCGTGAGTACAAAACTCTTCGCAATCTATGCAACCAACTAAAACGCTCAAAAAGAAAAACATTTGAAGAGGGTATTGCTTCTGACATTAACAGGTCACCTAAACGTTTTTGGGCATACGTTAGACATCGTCGAATCCTACCTTCTACGATTAATTGTGTACGTTTAGAAAGTGGTGATGTAGTTGACAAGGAGGCTATTGTGGAAGCTCTTGCAAGCAGTTTTGTAGTATCTCCATCCTCGCAATCGAATATTGACCAGATACAGTACCCGCCCAACTTACAATCTAACTTACCAATATCTCCTATTAATGTCATTGAAGTTCAGTCTGAACTCCATAAATTAAATAGTTTTGGCTCTGCAGGACCAGATGGTGTATCCCCTTTTCTTTTGCGTACTCTGTCGCACATTATTGCTCCAAGCCTTACGTCTCTATTTCATCGAAGCTTACAGTATTCGTGGATTCCTGATGATTGGAAAAGGGCAATTGTTGTACCTATTCCAAAGAAACAGTTGGCACTAACTTGTTCAGATTTTAGACCAATTAGTCTTACCAGTGTTATTTCTAAAATTATGGAGAGACTCATTGCGAAGAGAATACGTGAACATCTAAATTTATATCAAATTCTTGATGATTCTCAGCACGGCTTCCGACCTGGTCGCTCGTGCCTAACTAATCTGTTGAATGCTCGCGAACATTGGGTAGCTGCTCTTAGTTCGGGTCTTACAGTTGATATAATATTTCTTGATTTCTCTAAGGCCTTTGATAGAGTTCCACATGCTGGTTTAGATTCACTACTACGTCATTACGGTGTACCTACGACAATTTGCAACTGGATTAAGACATTTCTCGAGGATCGATCATTCGTTGTGCGATTAGATGAAGTTTTGTCAACAGCTCGACGTGTTCATTCGGGTGTTCCTCAGGGCACGGTCCTAGGTCCACTTCTCTTTATCATCTTTTTGAATGACCTACTCCTAAGGTTAAAGTGTCCTCACCTGGCATTTGCTGACGATGTTAAAATATGGGCAACAACCCAAAACGAGGCGGATTGTGAATTTTTACAATGTGACCTTAACCGTATCGGGACTTGGTGTAATAGCACTGGCTTGATACTCAACGCGACAAAATGTGTATGGATCAGATTGGGTAGAGATAAAACTCATTTCGATTACAAAATAAATGGACACTCAATCAAGCGAGTCTCAGAACATCCCGACCTGGGAGTGATAATTCACGAATCGCTAAAGACAAGAGCAAATAGTGATCACGCGCGGTTAAAAGCGATACGTGCCTTATACTGCATAAAAATGACTTTTGCAAAATTATCGCCGCAAATCTTCGCCAAACTTTATTGTGCCCTAGTAAGACCACATCTTGAGTATTGTGTACAGGCAACCTTTCCAACGACCAGGAGTGAGTTGAATAACTTGGAAAGTGTAATGAGACGAGCTTCTCGGATGTGTTGTCAAGGAAGCTTTATTTCAAGATTAAGATGTTTGAACGTTTTATCAGTGAGGTATCGGTATCTTTTTCTTGATCTGATTACACTTTGGAAAATTGTACATTCAGCTGATGGCTTTCCTTTGGGTGTAGTTAGATTTCGAGATAATTCGAGATTGCGAGGCCATTGTAAGATGCTTTTTAAAAAATTACCGGGTAAGCTGCGAAAATTTTACAGACTGTCTGAACGGGCAGTAGATGTTTGGAATAGTTTGCCTGAACCTATCGCTGCCATCACCAATTTCCTCGCTTTCAAAAACAGGGTTCGACGTTGGATATAGGTCCAGGCTGATTTGTCACCTTTTCTAACCTACCCATTTGGTTGATCTTTTTTCTGTATTGTGTGATCGGCTTAAAGCCTTATGGCTAAGTCTGAACTTGAACTTGATAACTTGATATATAAGCTGAGAATGACAAAACTATGTCTAGCAAAGAAAAGCAAGATTTCGAAAAACGCGTAGGGAAATCAATCATCTGTACAAACCTAAATTAACAACAGAATCAAACAGATTTTAGTCAAAGAGGCAAGACTGCGAATAAGTATTAGTAACCCAATCAGCACCCGGTAAGTTAAAGTCCCCCATCACAACACATTCTTTCTTAACAACTAGTATGTTTAGCTCCTCCGAGAGAGCTGGCATCTGATAGAGGATATCGATATATAAGACCAATTGTTATAGAGATTGTTTTGAATCGAATATCTATCCATATTGCTTCATATGTGTGGTTTTGGTCATTAAAACTGGCTACAAAGCGTGACTGCGATAAATTAGATACATAGAGAATTACACCACCACCCCTTCTAGTTTTCCTTTCGAAACGATAGATACGATATCCTTCGATTTTAATTTCTGCATCAGCGATGTCGTTAGAAAGCCACGATTCTGAAAACCCTAAAATATGAGGGTTTCGAGACGATACGATAAGTCGAACTTCATCTATCTTATTTAACAAGCTACACACATTAGCAAACACGAGACTATACATTTGTTAGATGCACGACTATACATTTGTTAAAATGTATATTCGTCCATTTGCACATTTGTTTAAATTCTAAAATAATATCAATACATGGGTGCTGTCCCTTAATAAAAACCCATTGGCAATCCATTTTGTCAATTGATTGTTCCACTATTTGTTTTATATTATTAAAATCATAAAATTATTATTATTTATTTATGTAAAAGTAGGAACATTATAGGAAATTGACTTCTCGTCAAAGAATATCCATTGCATTTCAATCATCCATATATAAAAACTAAATCTAAATTATATAAATATATAAAATATATGTTTCGATATATTGATGATATATGTGTATTTAATTCTAATAATTTTTATTCGATTAGTGAACAAATTTATCCAGAAAGCCTTATTCTTAACAAAACCAATATTGATGATAAAGAATGTGTATATCTTGATATGAACATTTAATTAACAAAAACTACTATTAATTTATATCGTAAATATGACACATTTAAATTTACAAGAAACATATTTTTGCATGAGCATTCATGCATACCATATAATATAAAATATAATACATTAAATAATGAAATTTTAAGAATTGCAACAATTTTAACGATATTGATTTTCTTCAAAATCATTTAAATAATTTAATAGATACATATTTTAAACTAGGTAGCAATTGATAAAACATTTTATATTTTCGTAGTTGATTTTGCATTTCCGAAAATCTATAATTTTATATAATATAACAGTTACCCCATATGATTTCCTATCTCATTATATAGCAGTGATAAATACACATTTACCCTGGCTTCTAATAATAGCTCAATACATATATATGTATATCAATAAATTTTTGCTGTGGTCCGAACTAAAATGCTCGGCGGGCTGGTAATTACCCATATGTGTGATAGATAATACTATTTGTCAGTAAAGGTAATATCAATAATTAGAGGTAGTTGCTGCACAAAGTCGGAAAGCATTATTGAACTAACACATTTGGAAGCAATGCTGCATTGATTCATTACTGAACTATCGCATTGAAAAGCAATGCTCAATTGATTCATCCTTGCTGCAAAATCCTAAATCATTATTGAACTATCTTATTGAGATGCAATGCTGCATTAATTCATCCTTTCGAATCCACACACCATATATTCGTTTCGTTAGTAAGCATTCCCATCTTGTTGATCTTCAACGTTGCGTAATGGTAGTTTTGTCAGTCTGATACATCAGGAGCACTTATTTCTTCCACAGTATTTCATTCTATGCCGTTTTTGTTCACAAAATATAAGTTCAGAAAGTTACTACACATAAATTGCTACTTGATGATATTATTTATAACTTTCACAACAAACAACATTGACGTATGAAAAATCTATTATATGGCAATTTGGATTAAGGTCCATTAGGTGGTGTCTTGCTGAACATTTCACTTTCTCAAATGCCGAGCAGTTAAAAGTTGAAAAAGTTGGTTTTAAAAAGTGTTTTTTTACAGATGTTAATATTAAATGATGATGACGACTAATCAAACTAATGATTGAGAGATAATGTTTGAGGTGCAAACATATTCGTTTCACTAGATACCCGAAATAACAAAAATAATTTAAGCGAAGATATTATTTTGAGTATTGATATACTTGGAATTTTGCGAGTAAATTGAAGATAACCATAAGTGATGAAGCATCTGGAGATTTTATGGCGTGGCGTTATTTTTCTGCGTAGAGGTTAAATCAATAGCATTATAACTAGTTAAATGCAATCATGTGTTATAAAATGCACTAAAATCAAAACGATAATATATAATGGAAATTGATTAACGAAGTAAGAAGATTCCTTAGTAAATTTAACAATTTAATTTCCTTCTCTATTATCGTAGAACAATTTTATTATTATAGTTGATATCCGAACGTTGTTTAATCCTAGAGTTCATTTACGGAACATTCACTTAAGATAGATAATAACAATGACTTCTTAACTGACAATAGGTAACGTTTATAATTATTGCGTATTTAACGGTTAAATACCGTTAAATACTGAATGCTTGAACATGCAGAGTGATTTCGCAGTTACAATGTCATTATAGAGGTGGTTGCATACCTTATATGTTCTAATAGTTGATGTTTTTTGTCTTAATTCGTTGAATTCACAATTTTATATTTAATTTTATATCTAACGAATTGTCGAGTCTTATCGTGCTCGCTCTTATATTATTATTCATATACATGCCAAAGCCAAAGGGATATGCAGGAGGAGCCAAAATAACGCAAATAATCAATCAACGGATCGTAGTTGAATAGAATAGTACATCAAAGCTGATGGATGGCGGAATTGTTCACGTATCCATTTGTATCATCGTGATTTAAACGTGATCAAGCAAGGAGCAGTAACGACTTTCTTGGGCAGAGAATTCCAAATGTTAATTCTCCTCGACAGTCTAAATATTTTCGGTAATCTGCCATATCGAGATCTATACAAAACTCTATTATGTTCCTGAAACCTTCCCAACTAGTGATTACATCAGTTGGATATCATCGCACCATTCGACATATGCCACAGGCAAAGCATTTCTAAAGCTATGAACTTCTCGCGTACCGACAACATTCCAATACAACTAAGACGTACAGTATAGCTACAATATAGTAGTTGTATAGTTGTTGTATCTAAGCTACAATATAGTAGCTAAGAGTTTCAGACAGGCGACCTAATTGCATAAGGACAAATCCTTCAACATTATACCGAAATCCAGTAGATTCGCACCTATTGGACAGAAAGTTCAGATCATTTTGTGACGATACTTGATCAATAGGATTTCTAATGATTAATTAAATCTTTAGATCGTATGCAAAAGGTAGATGAGAGCATGATAAGCGGAGTAGCAAATCATTCATAAAGATTATATAAAGCAGTGAACCAAGAATTGATCCTTGCGGCACTCCAGAATTAACATTCACCGAGTCAGAATGCACATCTCCTACACAAACTTTGAGATACCTATTTGATAGAAATTGACTGACCCACCCACAAATATATGAATGGAAAGAGAAATTTATTTTGAGTATCAAATGCGTGTCAACGACTCGCCTACATGCACACTAAAAATAATAAAAAAATATCAAACTGATAAAAAAAATCCCGCAGACAAATTCAGTGTGTTCGTTCAGTCATTCTCGTTCAGTCTGTTCGTTATGTACAATTGATACACTTTTCTTGTTAATACTCCCTCCTTCTTTCTCAGCACGGGCTTGGGACCGGCCATGGCGAAGTTCATAGTAATGCAGCAAGGATACTATGCCGTCATGTGACACCCTATCAAAGGCTTTCGAAAAACCAAGGAAGACTTGATGAACCTTAATGTCAGCGCTCAGAGCATCTGTCCATTTTTTACGCTCAGTTAGTAGATCAGTTAATCGTGTACGTCAAATCCTGAAACCATGTTGAGAATCAACCAATATATGATTACAGTTCAGATGATCCCTGATTCTACTAGCAATGAGTCTTTCTAAGATTTTGCAGAATACACTGATCAAAGTGATGGCTTGAAAGTCCGCACAAAAGCTAGCAGGATGCTTTTTAGGAATTGGTACCACAATTGCATATTTTCAATTGTCAAGAATCCAAGATGTGTCCAAGCTACATATGACTAAACCTCCTAGGGTTTAAAGATGCATACCTGGCGATACCATCTTCGTAAGAATACCGTTTCTGAAATGTTAGCCTATTACATACGTTTAGAGTCAATTTAGGCACGCTTTGAAGCTGGAGAACGCCTAAACTTGCCCCACGATTTGTTGCGGCACCTAAAAGCATTACGAAGCTCTCTGTCGAACCGAGGAGGTTGTCCATGCTTGGAATTGCAGGAACGAAGCGGAGTAAATATGTCTGAAATACGCTTTAATTACTCAAGAAGAAGATCAAAGACTTCTGAAACATTTGAACCGAAGTGAACATGACGACTATCCCAAATACCCTTTGGGAAGTTTGCAACAAGTTGACTTGCATCAACACCTACCCAACAACGTTTTTTTAATCAGAGTTTTGAAAGGCCATGTTAAATACCGACATTCGCATAGAAATCACACAGTGATTGCTATTGCCGATTGGTGCGTCGTATCGAACACCTGAGACGTCTCCCAACCACTTAGTAAAGACCAAATCGAGTATAGAAGGCGTCCCTGTCACACAAGTAGGATTTTTAATATGTTGAACCAGTATTATTTGAAGTAACAGAGTGAATCAATACTTGCCCAATTTCGTGATGTGATCGTGAAAAGCTACTTTCCCAGTTTATGTCCGACCGTATTAGAAAATAGTTATTATTACAAGACAACATAGCGAGCAGAGCTCAAAGTTGCGTTACCAAAAAGAAAAGCAAATTAATTACACTAAATTTTCTTCCGAAATTCCTTCATTGTACGGGAGCGAATCGTTGTCTCGTTCAACTGATTCCATGGATTAACGACCCTTCGATTAAACTGGACAGTTTTTGAGCGTACAATTCTTTGTCGATTGAGGACTAACGAATGACCGCACAGCCATTGACCGGATTAAACTGGACAGCTTTTGAGCGTACAATCCAATGTCGATTGAGGACTACCGAATTACCATACAGCCATTGACCTGATCTAATATCCATTAGCCCGTGTAGTACGTGCCGTGGGTTGCGAATAATCGTCCATGTTGGACACATGTCGTGTAAATCACGGAGAGTGCTAACACTATTCATTTCCAGTTCATTTAGTCTTTGTTCGTATGGGAAATTTCTTATTGGGTAAACAAACTTTGCTGCCCGACAGAGCACACCTTCCAATTTTGCTGACTTCTTCGGAAAGACGCATTGAGACGCATATAGCAGATGGCTCAAAATAAATGCGTTAGCAAGAATCCGAAATGATCGTGGATTAAGAAAATCAAATGTACGACTAATGGAACCTACCATCTGATAAGCCATAGCACATACATATTCAGTATTACGTTTAGTGGACAAGTCATCGCTTCTTTTCCCTAAAATCGATTACTGCCTTAGCCTTTTCGCCAATTCTCCAAAATCCATCATCCTACCCCTACAACGAATAATCAACACCGCCGTTCAAGTGCTCTTTCGCCTCCGTCGCTTCGACCACACATCCACATATTTTGCCCAACTCTCCTGGCCCACCATCCACATCCGCATCAAACTCCGCCTTCTTCTCATTACTTTTCGTCTCATCGCTGTCGGCTCCCCATCGTTCATCAACCTTCCTTTCTTAGACGATACTCGCCTCACCTCGCTATCGCTTCGTTCCTGTCATACCCTCTTACTCCACGTTCCTAATTACTCCAACAACTACGGTCTCCGATCCTTCCTCGTCGCCGCCTCACTCGCCTGGAATCAACTCCCTCTCGACGTCCGCCGCGCTCCCTCTTTTATCACATTCAAACACCTCCTCCGTTCACACCTTCTCGACGCCTGATTCACAGTTTTGTTTTTGTTGTGGTCATGTAAGCGTGCGCTGGCACGCATTTGCCACGTTAAAATAATTTTTTTTTAAAGTCATTGGAAATCCAGACGCCGAGATCCTTCACATGGTCTACATTTTCGATTTCAGTTTCACAAAGATAGTATTTTGCCGGTCAAGTACTCTGTCGACCTCGAACACGCATAAAATAACATTTGGCAGTATTAACCGATAAACCGGAAATTCGAGCTCAATTCACAACATCATCTATATCTGACTGTAGAAACTCTGTATCTAAATACGACTTTATGCCTATACAGATTTTAAGATCATCTGCATATAATATAAACTCAGAACTCAGGAAGCCTGGTAAATCATTTATGCAGATGGAGAATAACAGTGGACCAAGCACTGTGCCATGTGATACACCCAAGTGTGTATTATACTAGCCAGAATAAATGATATTGACGTGAACCCGATAAGAACGGCCAAAGATAAAGTTTGACACCCAGCGAATTAGAATGGGATCAATCGTCAAGGCATGCATTTTGGAAATCAAATAGTCATGACGTATGTGATCGAAAGCTTTGGAAAAATAAAGAAGATGATATCTACACAAGCTCCTTCATAAACTAAATTGGCCCATGAGTTCTGCGCAACTAACAGATTTAGGACAATAGAATGATCACTTCTAAAATCATGTTGGTTAATACACAGTAAATTTCTGGATTTCAAATCATCACTAATATGCTTATACAGTAGTCTTTCCAAGATTCGACAACACATGCAAGTCAAGCTCACGGGTCTGTAATTATCTACACAAGTTCGATTGCTTTTTTGAACAGTGGTATTACAATTGAGCGTTTCCACATCCCGTGTATATGACCGGAATAAAGTGACGTAATAAGCATCCAATATAAAGGAATACAAACTTCATCTGCTAGCATTTTTAAGTATACATGCGGCAATAAATCAGGACAAACAGGTCCCGATGATTTTAGGTTCTTATTTTTACTGTTTTTAATTTACATTTTTAACTGTTTTAAAAATTTACATTTTTAACGGTTTTCATCATCAAATTCAGGACGAACAGGCCCCGATGATTTTAGGTTCTTAAGCTCTCTTCGCACATCCCCAATATAAAACATGTTAACGACATCAGTGAGTGATTTATATTGGATGATAAAGGATGGTTTATTAAAGGAATTTGATGAGATTAAAGAATGTTCACCAAACGCATTAGCGATGTCGTAATCGTCATCGAGAGCATGTGCACTGTCCGATACAAGCCGAACATGTCCTGCTCTATGTTTTGAGTTCGCGTACTAGAACAAACGACAAGTGTTGCGAAAAGCCTCTGGTGCAACCCTTTCTTCGAAACTACGCCGTTTATTGTTTTAAATTCGTGAAACAATTCCTTACTTTAATGAAAGAAACACTGTTAATTTCACCATCCCTAAATCTCTTAAAATATATGTTTTTCTACAATGTAATAGAACTTTCGTAACTTTCCTAGGCGAGAAACGTAAGAGCGAGTTTAAAGTATCGCCTCAAATTGTTGCCATTCCGTTTCAACACCAACCACGAGAGGATTCAGCCAGCGTATACCGGAAAGGCATACGGACCAATTGATAATTCGTATTGAAACACCGAATAGTATTTAGAAACGATCTGTGGGTTGAAAGGCCTTGTGCGAAGTAGGAGTCAAATAGAAGGACACAGTGGTCTGATGATCCTAGAGATTCAAGGTGAGTGACGTTGTCTACAAAACATACGTTTGAGGTCAGACAAATATCTAACAAAGATCGCTGATTCCCACAGAAACTAGTGAAATCTCTCACATGTTGAGTGAGACTTAAAACGTTGATAGAGTCTAGTAACTCTAATGAACCACTATCACATTCTACTCTGGGTGTGTATGTTTCCCAATCTATATGAGGCATATTGAGATCTCCAGAAACTTACACATCGTGGGGAGTAGCGTACTTATGAAAATCGTTAAGAATGCAACCGACCTTAGCACATGGGCTACGATAAATGAGACCACTGACAATCGTTTGGCGATTTGAGAGTGATAACCTCACCTATAAAGATTCAACTCCATCATCAAATGTTACGTCGAGCAATGTAACTACTGTGCTAAAGTGAGCATAGAGTATTACTCCACCTCCCTTTCTATTGCACCTGTCAGCCCGATAACAAAAGTACTTAGATAACTCGACCTCACCATCTGTAACATCACGTTTTAACCACGACTCTGCTATTGCAACCAACAACGGATCCAATATAAATGAATACAAACTTCATCTGCCAGCATTTTTAAGTATACAGGCGGCAATAAATCAGGACAAACAGGCCCCGATGATTTTAGGTTCTTAAGCTCTCTTCGCACATCCGCAATATAAAACATGTTAACCACATCAGTGAGTGATTTATATTAGATGATAAAGGATGGTTTGTTAAAGGAATTTGATGAGATCAAAGAATGTTCACCAAACGCATTAGCGATGTCTTAATCGTCATCGAGAGCATGTGCACTGTCCGATACAAGCCGAACATGTCCCGATCTATGTTTTGAGTTCGCGTATTTGAACAAACGACCAGGGTTGCGAAAAGCCTCTTGTGCAATCCTTTCTTCGAAACTACGCCGTTTATTGTGTTTTAAATTCGTAAAACAATTCCTTACTTTAATGAAAGAAACACTGTTAATTTCACCATCCCTAAATCTCTTAAAATATGTTTTTCTTTCAAGGCTTCACGGAGTTCCCTATCAAACCAAGGTTTACAATGTAAACGAACTTTTGTAACTTTCCTAGGCGAGAAACGTAAGAGCGAGTTTAAAAGTATCGCCTCAAATTGTTGCCATTCCGTTTCAACACCAACTACAAGAGCATTCAGCCAACATCTACCGGAAAGACACATACGGACCAATTAATAATTCGTCTTGAAACACCGAACAGTATTTAGAAACGATCTGTGGGTTGAAAGGCCTTGTGAGAAGTAGGAGTTAAATAGAAGGACATAGTTGTCTGATGATCCTAGAGGTTCAATGTGTGTGACGTAATCTACAAGACATACGTTTAAGATCAAACAAATATATAACAAAGATCGCTGATTCCCAGAGAAAGGGTGAAGCCTCTCACATGTTGAGTGAGACTTAAAACGTTGATAGAGTCTAGTAACTCTAATGAACCACTATCACACCCTACTCTGGGTGTGTACGTTTCTCAATCTACATAAGGCATAATGAGATCTCCCAAAACTAACACCTCGTACGAAGTAGCGTACTTATGAAAATCGTTGACAATGCAACCGACCTTAGAGCATGGGCTACGATAAATGAGATCAATGACAATCGGCTGGTGATTTGAGAGTGATACCCATACCCATAAAGATTCAACTCGATCATCAAATTTTACTTCGAGCAGTGTAACTACTGCGCTAAAGTGAACATACAGTATTAATCCACCTCCCTTTATATTGCACCTGTCAGCCCGATAACAAAAGTAATTAGATAACTCGATATCACCATCGGTAACATCAGGTTTTGATCACGATTCTGTTATTGCAACAAACAAAGGATTCTGCACTTGGAAACGAACTCTCAATTCGTAAATTTTAGAAAGAATACTATGCGCATTCGAGTAAAGAACCAAACAATGAAAATCTGTGGAATTATATGGGGTGTTTAGACTAGGTATTTCTATACCCTTAAGTGCATACCATATGGGAGATTTGTACTCGATAATATTATCCAAACAAATATTACTATGATATATTGATGTCGTTCGCGAAGAAGCTGCGGCAGGGTGATTCAGACCGATCCCATTATTAGCGGGGTCCAGCGAATCCAAGTCCTCTGCCGCACAAGCTGAAAATTTCGTATTGCCAGATTTGTATCTCCGTTATTTATGCGTATATTCAAAAATTCCTTCGTTTTACCCAGGCGTTTGCGCTCTTCAACATCACGATCTTTTAGTATTCTGACTTGGCTACCGAACAAACGAAACGAATTATAAAGAATAATTTTAACTGATCCTTCATCTTTCAAAATGGCTTTTAGAAGTCTAGGACGACTGCTATTGTCCTCACTTTTCTACTTACGCGAAACAGGGATACTACTTAGATATTCAAGTTAATTTTATTAGATAAATCTTTAAGGACTGTTGAAAAAAACAGAGCATATCTTCATAAGATCATCATTCAGACGATGTTGAATGTTCACAGAACAAGACTTAGGTATGTTAGCAAAGATGACTGCCCGAGCGCGGCTATGAAGTTTTGCAAATTTTGAAAAGGTTTGGGTGTGCTGCATCGGGAAACTTGCCTGAATCAGATCGGATGTAATTAAATCTACATTGATAGCTGTTAACCCACATTCACAATCAGAGTTTATCCCGTCACTGTCTTTCCTCAAACGAATAGGTAAAATATTTATTGACTCTAATGATTTAGAAACTTTGTCATCAACGTTGTCGCCTTTTTTCGAGGATGTTGTGGTAATTAGATCTTTGCTAAGCTCGTCACATAAGCAATGCTGGGGATAGGCAGAATCTGGATATTCCACTGATAGCTGTTCAGATATATTTAGGCCAATCTGATTAGTAGCAGATGGACATCTTGTACATGAATCCTCCTTATTAGGAAATCGTATGAAGGCATGTTCCCCAATAATATCACGGTTGAGAAACTCGACAAATTCTGAGGAACTTACACTTATGGCACTACGGTCAGTAGACATGGTCGTTTGCTTGGCTATAGAACACTTGCCTGAAAATCTTGATAGCTGTTCAGCATGCAACTCAGTTACAAATGTCATTGAAGAGTCAGTAGTGCTTGCTATCGATACTGCAGACGTGGCTGACTCTTCTGATGTGTCTTTTGATGCGTTGGAAGTCAAAGTTGGCGGTGGAGCCGGCTTACTTACTGATGAGGATAGTAGTATGGTGGTTTCGCTCACTTTGAGAATATCCTCATCGTTTTGGTCACTATTCGTCAATAGCTTTCCGACATGCGCAGCACAGCAGAAGCCACAGAGGAAAGTTCGTTTAAAGATGTTATCATCATCTGTGATTGGAATTGAGACATGAGTCCAAACGTTGCAATCTTTGTTATCACAACCAATATGTTGATCAATATATTATTATATTCAGGGCTTTGAACGAAAATGCCGTTTTGCTCGCTCATCGTACATTACAACACATAAAACAAACATATCAATTACAACCAAACCAAGGATAAGAGCTTCCAATGTTGCCTTGATCAGTGTGTCTTATCCAAGTGTTGACCATGGATTTTAATTGGCTCAATGATGACGCAGTCATGATGTCGTGAGGCGATGCATTCCACAACTTTCTCACTCTGCGTGACAATCGCGATACCATTGTCGACCTTCCAATTTGTCTTGCGCGTAACGAGATAGAATGACCCCTGCGACTTTGTCAAACATTCAATTCAACACATTCATTTATGTAACCGTCTATCCCCTTTACTATAGACCACATCGCAAACAGATCCATAACGAGTAGTCTGGCTTAAACTGATATCATGCCTATTGAAGTTAAACGATCGCTATAACTCATCATTTTACATCCTCGAACGAGCTTGCTGCCACGACGTAGAATTCCCTCCAAATCCCTCATTTCATCTCTTGTGGAAGGGAATGATGCCTGGATAGAATATTCGATATGGGGACGAACAAGCGCATTATATAGCCGAGCAAAACACTGAGGAGATATTGACAAGAAACAAGTTTTAATCAGATAAATCATCTTCCTTGCTGAACTGCAACGTCTTTCAGTATCCATTCTAGTTTTAAGTGACGATTGCATAAGTATGCCAATATCACGAACCTGATTGGTCGAAATGATACTATATGTACCGACACTATACAATGAAGACACATTGGACCTGCCGAGAAGAATGTGTGAGCATTTAGAAATGTTTAACAATACCCCAGTATTAACACTCCATGTATAAACCCTGTCAATGTCACGCTGTAAGCGGATATGGTCATCTGCAGATATGACCTCACACCAGATTTTGATGTCGTCAGCAAAGGCTAAACACGGACAATGGAGCTGTGTGAGTAAACTGTTCATGAACATGTTAAACAATAAAGGTCCTAGTACAGAACCCTAAGGAACTCCTGACGTAATTAAATGTGGTGAAGATAGGGTACTACCAACTCGTACTCTGGAAGATCTGTTCGATAGAAAATCTCTAATCCATCCCACAACTGAGCTATTAATGCCGTAGCTGGCCACTGTTTGAATGAGGAGACTATAGGGAACACGATCAAACGCACGACTAAAATCGAACAGATTCAGTATTAGCGGGCGTGTTTCCAACCAACTCTTTTAGTTGTTTTCTTTGATGTTGACATTTGTTGAACCAAATGAACCCAATCCCGATAATTTGGTGCGTCTTGTAATTTAATATCGTTATCAGTCGTTTTCTGATTTATGCCTTATATGTAAGTTGTTAGTTATCAAGAGTGTTTAAATGTGTGTTTAAGCTGTTAAAATTTTTGTTTGTATGTTAATTATTTCTCAAACTTCTTTTAAGTTAGGAATGACAACACAATCATTCGAAATACTGGCATGTAGCTATGTTTCGGTCATACAAAATACATATAAACGTTTCGATGCTACTATAATTTAATTTCAGAGAACTGAGCCAGAAGTCTGCGAACATTTGAATGACCGACTAAAATGTTCGTATAATGGCAAACTGTGACACGCTCAGTAACGCTTACGAAGTCAACTAATTAACCTGCAAACGAACCAACAGACGTCTGACTCTACAGAAGTAAGGGTGCCCACCGGACAGTGGGACGGCACTTGACCACCCGAAAATTCAGGGCACAGGTTGTTTTTGCCACTTTCCAGCTGAAAGTACAGCTCATCGAAATCCTCGTGTATTCTCAAACGATCTGAAGTAGATAAATCGTGAAGTATACGAAAATCAGAAACTGATAATCTAAATGCATGCTTGAGTAGGAAGTTGACAACTTTTGAGTCAATAAGAGCTTTTAAAAGTCTCGAATTAACTAATAGTTTCTTGCCTAGTCAAAACTTTCTGAACTTTTAGACACTTCGCAACATCCACATCACTATTAAGAAAAATTTTTGAAAACACATCGTGAAGATGCTAAATATCGTCATCCAATCTACTTTGCGAATTGTTGCTGAGTGATTTTTACCACCCCTCAGATAACGTTTAACTTTCTTGGGAGAGTTTAAATTGTCTAGAACTAGCAGTCGGTACTAATGAAAATTGAGCCTCACAGGCAATTGATGGCGGTCGATTATTTGAAGGATTTACTCTATGTTGTCGAATATTTGACGACTAACTTTTTGTCACCGATTATGACTTACCTTCGTAAGGTCCTTAACGTTCTCATTGAGCGGGCTACTGTAAAAGAAACACTAACACTGCCACGAAGGTACAATAGCTGTGGGTAAGTACATAAGCACAAACACATAAGTAGATTATTTGAAAGTTTGGAGGCAGATAAGGGTGCTAACAGATTTGGAGTGATTATAAAACGATGTCGACATAGTTGCCAGTTGGGCGCATGCAAATCGTCTAGATATAAACATTCAGAAATGAACACATCTACATATTAAAGGATTAAACAGTATTTTTCAGTTTAATTATCGTCTTGAGGATGAATATATTAAACTCATGAAAAAAATGATTTATTTTAACGTGGCAGATGCGTGCCAGAGCACGCTTACATGACCACAACAAAACAAGACTGTGAATCAGGTGTCGAGAAGGTGTGAACGGAGGAGGTGTTTGAATGTGATAAAGGAGGGGCGCGGCGGACGTCGAGAGGGAGTTGATTCCAGGCGAGTGAGGCGGCGACGAGGAAGGATCGGAGACCGTAGTTGTTGGAGTAATTAGGAACGTGGAGTAAGAGGGTATGACAGGAACGAAGCGATAGCGAGGTGGGGCGAGTATCGTCTAAGAAAGGAAGGTTGATGAACGATGGGGAGCCGACAGCGATGAGACGAAAGGTAACGAGAAGAAGGCGGAGTTTGATGCGGATGTGGATGGTGGGCCAGGAGAGTTGGGCAAAATATGTGGATGTGTGGTCGAAGCGACGGAGACGAAAGAGCACTCGAACGGCGGTGTTGATTATTTGTTGTAGGGGTAGGATGATGGATTTTGGAGAATTGGCGAAAAGGCTAAGGCAGTAGCCTTAGATGGAACATTTCAAGAACCTTGGAGTTTAGATTTCAAATAACCCTTCGGCAAAGCATCATACTGAGTATACGTGCTCCAAGGTGAATCGCAATGTGGGTCTTCTATCGAGTACATTTAACTCCTTTGATTCACAAATGTTCAAAACATCGATCAACGCGTACGGTTCAGTCATTTACTATATGCATCCCCGTGTTTATGTAATGTATTTGATTTTGAAGATTTTTATGTGCCTCGTCATGCTTTGTCTGACATTATCCCTGTTCGATCAAACCGGTATTTACATTGGTATTCTTTAGTTTTGGAGCGTCAGCGGATTGCTCATACAAGAACACTACAGTTTAACCGCTGAAATATGAAGTTGTGGAATTCACTAAGCACTAGTACAGTTAAAGACGAATCGATGGATAAATTCAAGCATATTAGCGGAATCGATGCTTTGCTACTACCAGACACAAATCGCTGGTTAATTTGATTTATTTTTATATATAATGTGATACAACTATTAAGTTATGTTTGTATTATTGTCTTGCATAATATGAACAGCTGAGGCAAACGTCATAAAACGTCATCATATAGCATCAAAAATCACATTTAAATATTAAATGGTGATATATACAAGCTTTAATTTCATATTGGTAAATATTCATGATCATGAGTTCACGATTTATGATACACGAGTTTACGAGTTCATGATACACGTGTTCACTAACGAAGCGGTTGCAATATAATTATACAATTATTATTACAGACAACGTACCGATTGCAGCTTAAAAGTTGGTGATATTTTCGTAAAACAAAGCTGATAACTTTTGCATGTTTGTTAGATTTGTGAATAAAATCCAATTTTTGGTTACTACGATTTTATTCACAAAATGTACAGTACGGACTCTATATTCAAGCCTGCGATTCTAAAGCTATTATCTGATCTGCAGATGCAGAACGAGAATGTCGACACTGGCGTTACCGATTTTATCATTTCGTACTCACATGAAATTAAATGTTGATAAAGACAAACTGTGTATTAAAAATTTCTGTATTAGCCCAATTATTCGACAAAATCGATGAATGTATAGTACATTCGATTCTACCATTGAAGCACTGGCGAATACGTTCGTGAAACCAACTAGTGTCGTGTATAGACGCCACTCCCTTTGTACATAAGCAGTAACACGATCAGAACACGGCACAGTATATCGAAAATCTGTAGACCCTTGCACGTCAGTGCCCAAAGATTGACAGCGTACGAGCTGCCCGGTATATTTGTAGACCACTCATTCATCGCTGTCCCGCATTCGAACAAAATTCGGCAGCGTATACTCGATACCGATGGAATTGATAAACAAAAATCGCAAGAACTATAGAATCAAAGAACTAGATCGCAAGAACTATAGAATCCGCTTAAGTTCAAGTGATCACCTACCAACATCATTAAGATTTTCAAGTTAATGCCGTTTCGAACAATGTTGTTGACGTTACTTATAAGGATTGTGATAAGTTTAATAAAAGTTTTGGTCGTAACTCATTCCAAATACAGAAGCCAATGTTATTTTTGTGGAGTTAGCAAACATCAACGTCATCGATGCCCTGCTAGTAATTTCTAATGTTATTTTTGTAGTGGTAGTGCAAACTACAACTACATTCAAAATTGAACAGTCTAATAATTGGCATTAAGGCACGTGATCATACGGTTAAAGTGTTATTCGATATAGGTAGTTCATTAAATTTTATAGATCCAAAGACAGTTTGCAAATTATAGGTAAATACTGAGACATATTTAGTTAAAATCACTATGGCCAATTCTGCTCATAGTTATATTTGCAGTAAACGTTGCTCGTTCACATTCCTATATTGTATTTATAAGTACAAAGACGTATCATTCCTGGTTATGCCAAAGTTGTGTTGTATTATCATCCTCGGTCATCCTTTTATTAATCTTCATTCTGGTTTTTATCTGTTAATTTGTTGAATAATGTCAGTGAAAAGCAACTAATCGTTGGACAATTATCGAGTGTCGAGCTGCCTGCTCCGACATTATCTCTAGACGATCATAAAATGTGGAAACCTATCACGACGCCTTCTCGCCGCCACACCCAGTGTGACAATAAGTATATTGCTGTGGAAATCAATCGGTTGCTGTCAGTGAACATCATTGTACCAATTCGATCGGCATGGCGGGTTCAAATATTAGTTGTTCATAAAGACGGAAAATGGCGCCTTGTCATCGACTATTCACAAACAGTCAACACACAAACTGTCCATGATGTATATCTCTACCTAATATTGATAATCTTATAAATAAAAAATATGGCTAACAAAGTATTCAGCATACTTGACTTTAAAAGTGTGTACCATCAAATTCCCTTAAAAGAAGATGGAAAATACTTGACTGCCTTTGAAGCCGATGATAGATTATATCAGTTCAGAAGAGTTTCTTTTGGCTTAACAAACGCAGTGGCTGCTTTTCAAAGGATAATAAATGATATGCGTACTCACGAGATCATCATTTGTGGAGCAACCCAACAACACGATCTTAATCTTGAGAAATTCCAATAAACTGCCTTTAAGTACAACAAATCTCAATGAAAATAAGTGTATGGTTAACAAAAACAGTTATTTTAGGATATCGAATTGGCAATGGAATAAAGCGTACTGGCCCAACTCGTTCCAAACGAGTTGGGCCAGGACGTCCAACTCGTTTAATAATAGCTCTGAAAATAATTCCAAAGCTATTATCCAATTCACCAAACAAACTCGATGTTTGTCTTTATCGATGCTTGTCTTTACTCGATGTTTGTCTTTATCGATGTTTGTCCATGAATTTATATGGAACTGATTGAATTGATTGTAAGTATTTATAACCAGATAATTCTTTTAAATTCTAAGTACAACATTACTCTGTATTGACAATGGACCAAAGCGTAATGATCAAACTCGTGTAAAGGCTCTATATGATCTAAAATTTCCTTGTAACCAAAAACAATTATAACGTACACTCCGTTTATTCTCGCACTATTCGAAATGGGTACGTAATTACTCTCAACTTGTTCAACCTCTATCTAATGTTCAAAATTTCCTATCACCTAAATAAGCCTTTCATGCTTTTGAGCCTATTCGTAAAAAATAACAACCTCCACATTATGCCCAATCGATTTTTCATTGCCATTTACAGTCGAAACAGATGCATCTGATCAGGAGATTGGCGCGATTTGAATCCAGCAAGGAAAAATCGTTGTATTTTGTTCTCATTGTCTTGGTAAACGCGCCTTCAATTTATGATCGGAGGAGGTGTTTGAATGTGATAAAGGAGGAAGCGCGGCGGACGTCGAGATGGAGTTGATTCCAGGTGAGTGGGGCGGCGACGATAAAGGATCGGAGACCGTAGTTTTTAGAGTAATTGGGAACGTAGAGTAAGAGAGAATTACGGTTACGCAGTTATAGAGAGGTGGGCAAGTGTCGTCTAAGAAAGGAAGGTTGATAAACAATGCGGAGCCAACAGTGATGAGACGAAAAGTTACGAGAAGTAGTCGGAGTTTGATTACGACGTTTATCTTCGCACCATTCACCTCTAGCTATTCTAAATTTCCCATCACCTAAAGAAGCCTTTCATGCGTTTGAGCCTATTCGTAAAAATTGCAATCGCCACATTATGCCCAATCGATTTTTCATTACCATTTACAGTCGAAACAGATGCATCTGGCGCGGTATTAACCCAGCAAAGAAAAACCGTTGTATTCTGTTCTCATTGTCTTGGTAAACGCGCCTTCAATTTAGTATCGATAGGAAAATAGGTTTTTGCTATTGTAGAGTCTGTTCGTCACTAGATACATTACCTGTCGGGACGAACCTTTAACTTACTAACTGACCAACGGTCTGTCTCTTTCATTTTCAATCGTATCCATAAGAACAAAATCAAAAACGAAAAAGTACAAGGACAGCGTGTCGATCTTTCTCGATTCTCTAGATCTTAATGAAGAAGCATATTCGATGTCTAGAGACGTTTAATCATATTCAAATGGATACTTCAATCAACAGAGCCCTTTTAAAAGAGATCCATTAATATTTATACCATCAAGGAGTTAGTCAATTACATCATCTCGTGCAATCATAACAGCTATCTCATAGTTCTCAGGCAAGCAAATTCATTGTTAAAACCTCGTATTTTCAAACTTTTTAAGACTGCTCTCATAAAAGCATTGGAACTATTCGAGCGATTATCAATCAACTTCAAGGGACCCCTTCCTTTAAACTCGAACAAGTAATACTTATTAACAGCTATTACTTAAATACTTATAACAGCTATCAACAGTATTAACAGTTAATACTTATAACAGCTATCTCTTAGTTCTCAGGCAAGCAAATTCATTGTTAAAACCTCGTATTTTCAAACTTTTTAAGACTGATCTCATAAAAGCATTGGAACTATTCGAGCGATTATCAATAGACTTCAAGGGACCCCTTCCTTTAAACTCGAACAAGTAATACTTATTAACGGTAGTCGATGAATATTCCAGGTATCCTTTTGCATTCGCATGTGTAGATACTTATTCAAGGTTAGTTATCAAATAAAGCGCCATGAATGACAACCACCTGCGATTTGGAGGAGTCTAAAATAAGATTGGATATGGGTAACTGATAAAAGAAAGCCGACTCTTAAAAGGAATAGGCTGATGTCCGAGACTACGTCTTTGTACCTGCGTCCAGAAAACAGGGATATGGTATGATCAGCGTATACCACTAGATGTTGATCACGTTGAAATAGTTAAAACAGAACAATTGAGGTAGCAAGAAATAAGATTGGAGAAAGTGGGGACCCTAGAGGAACACCTGTAATTGGATATAACTGATGAGCATCAGGGCTCCTTTAACGAAGAATAGTCGTTGGTTACTATATGAATATGCGTTGCGATGACTACAATCTTGAACTTGGCTACACTCTAGTCACTATAAATAGTGACGATAATAAAAGTAAAGCTGAAACCGATGTAATACCACTCACGTCGCTTCTTACGTCAGTGAATTATTCAATGCCAACCGTAAAATTTAGCAGATTCAAAGGATTCATATATTTCATGATATGTAACATTGAAATTTAGAAAAAATAAGGAGGTCTATACAGTATTTATACTTTAAGCTTTCCGTTGTGGTTCTCTTCGATTGATATTATTTAAAGGAAACCTCAAACCAGATAAATGCACATAATTTGTTTAATTTTCAAACATCACTGTTAATCAATTCGAACATTATTCATGATCAATTCATTAACGTTCGAAAATTGAGTAAATTATCTTTATTGATAAATAAAGATAATATCTTTATTATATAAATTATCATGATATATGATAATATCTTTATCTTTATTTAGTTTTCAAATACGTGCCATCGGCAAGTCGTTGTATAATAGGTAACAACAATAGCTAAAATTGTCAACACTAGCTAAAATTGTCTTGATTGTTAAATACTTAAAAATAATATACACAATCGCTACGCTCGCGGAAAAATCTGTATTAATTAGGAGTTTAAACTATCTTGTTATACATATTAACTACTTACAAAGAACCTAAATTGGAAGAACCTAAACCTAAAAACCTATACCAGAAGAACCTACACAATCTTTATTGAAATCTACACAAGAGACTTTACTCTGATAAAGTCTGAATATACATACATATAATGGTCAAACAGAGGAAGACTACAAAGCGAGGTGATGCTGCCAAGTTCGTGGATTATCAGGTTCGGTGTTCAAGTGAAGATTGTCATGTGTGGACAAGTGTTTCAGTTCCCGGGGAAAAAACAGCTCTGTCTAATGCATCTTTCTACTGCGGGTACTGCTGCGCATCTTTGATAAATGATTTGAAGACGGAATCTACCCCCTTGGTTGTCGGTCAGTCGAGTTGTAATTCTCTTGGACCCATATCAGCTCCACCAATTCCAAAAAACACAAGTGCCGGTCACAGTAAGGAAGTTCTTATTTCCAAATCTACTAAGAATGTTGAAAATTCCAGTCATAGTGATGGAAGCTATTCTAACTCTATATATCCCTCCTCAAGTCTTAACTCTATATATCCCTCCTCAAATCTTGCAAATAATCCAATGAATATAGATTTAACTGTAGAGGGTGAGACTGTAGCCATGGATTTTCCAGTGCATTTACCTGATGTTACTAATGATGAAAATACATATTGTCAGGTTTTGAATCATGGTCATATGTCTGATAATGGGACTGTCAAAAAGAAGGAACAAGCGTCAACGATAAGTCAACATACACTATCCGCAGTGTCACGTGACAGTCTCGAATTGCAAATTGGTAATAATAGGAAACACACCGCTGATCGATGTAGATCTGTTATTCTGGCCAATGTAAGAGAATCTTTATTTGAGAACGCACAAGTACGTCTTAACGAAGACGTCCAGAGTGTGAGATTTATATTGACGCAGGTACTTGGTTCTTGCAATGTGGATATTGTCAAACGTGTTAAACTCGTTGCATTATTTCGACTGGGTAAGCGTGATACACTTAGTAATAGGCCGCGTTTACTCAAGGCCGTATTTAGAGAGCAGTCACATGCTGAGTTAATTCTTCGGAATTCATATCGTTTAAAAGGATCCCATGTTAGTCTCTTAAAAGATCTTGACGCTCTTCAAAGGGAGAAATTGTTTCAAGCTAAGAAAGAACTTGCATCTCGTGTTGCACTTGGTGAGAGCAATCTATGTGTGCAAACTTTTCAAGTAGTGGGGCGACGCATTCGAATCAGTTGGTCCCCACTAGATGTATCGCATCTCATGAATGTGGAGGGTTTTGGCAAGGTCTTACAGCATATAAGTGCCTAGCTGATTTGGGATCTGAAGTGTGTCAGATTGCTAGAGATGATATTATTACTCGCACTGGTGTGAATAAAAGTCATAGTATATTTTATTGTAATGTTCGGAGCTTATTACAGAAAGTCGATGAGCTAAAGTTTAGGATCGAGTCTGTTAATCCAATTATAGTTGCTATTACAGAATCTTGGCTTAATTGTGATGTATCCGATGCTGAGGTATCCATCCCAGGCTATTCTTTGTTCCGTAGTGATCGGATAGGGGGTAGGGGTGGTGGCGTAGCTCTCTTTATGAGAGACGAAGTTAAGATGCGCGTTTCGAGTAAGTCGTCTATTGATAGAGTTGATAGTTTGTGGTGTCAGGTGAAGTTTCATAACAGCTCACCCATCATACTGGGTCTTGTGTATCGTGCTACTAATGCAATATCTAAGAAACTCATTGAAGAGATAGAGTTGTATACGCGAGGAGATTGTGATACTGTGATAATTGGGGATCTGAATATGCCAGATGTTGAATGGACTTCGAATACGGTTCTTCCTACTTGTGATAGTGAATCTTGTAACCTTATAAAGTGTTTTGCTTATTGTGGTCTTGCTCAGTTTGTTGATGTACATACTCGCTTTTCAAGTTGTAGTTCTTCCCTTCTTGATCTTTGCCTATCGACAAACAGTCAATTAATCAGTAGTATCCAATATGATTCTCCTGTTGGTTTGTCTGATCACTGTGTAGTTAAAGTTTTGCTAAATATACAAATGAGGGTGTTTCATCATGCTCGGTACAAACGTCAGATTAATGTTTTTCGGGCGAACTATGATGTTATTACATCAAAGCTGCATAGAGTAAGTTGGCCTGATCCGGCTGTTGTCGGAGTTGACAAGGCCTGGGATCATTTTCGCGTGACGCTTTATTATCTAATGGTAAAATTCTCACCTTTGAAGTCTAAGACTAGTCGGAAAAGCGCTCGTTGGTTTGATACTGAGCTGGCTACTGCGATGAAGGCTCGTGACTTTAGTTTCAAATGCTTTAAGGGTGGGTTTTGTGAATATGGTGTTTATAAGCAGGCGAGAAATTTCTTCAATTCTTTAAAGCGACATAAGCGCTATTTATTTGAAAATGGTCTAGCTCATAGTTGTAGACATGATCCCAAAGCTCTCTTTCTATATGTGAATAGTAGTAGGAACGCTAATAAAACAATTGGCCAATATTTTGATAGCGTTATTGAAGACGACCTTGCTGAGATGTTCTCAAGGCATTTTTACTTGTACAAAGAGACTACAAACGAGTATTCTGAACCTATCCAGAACAGTGAGACGATAAGAGGTGCTAGTGTTTCATATCCTAGTTTAGACATAGCTAATTTGATAACTCCTGAGAAAGTTTTAGCTGAACTGCATCGTCTTAAAGAGACAAACTCCAAAGGTGCTGATTTGTTACCTTCGATATATCTTCGTCGAATAGCAGACTCAATATATACACCACTTTGTAACTTATTTCGATAATCTATTATTGATACGAATCTTCCAAAAGAGTGGAAACAATCGATCATTCACCCTATCTTCAAAAAGGGTGATAGATCTTCAGTAGACAATTATAGACCAGTAAGTATTACTTGCTTATGTTGTAGAATGTTAGAGCGAATTATACATGGTTATATGGTCAAGTTTTATAGTGAGAATAATGTAATAGCTTCTGAGCAACATGGTTTCCGTAAGGGTTATTCGACAGTTACTAATCTACTCGCTGCCCATCTTGATTGGTCAGCTAATAAAGCCGTATCAATTGCTACTGACATCATATTCTTCGATTTCTTTAAGGCATTTGACAGAGTAGACCATAGACTCCTCCTAAATAAACTAGAGAAAAGTGGCATTCCATTTTTGCTTGTTAGATAGATTGAATCGTTTTTAAGCAATCGTAGTTATTGTGTGCATGTAGATAATTTTTACTCTTCTTCGCGGCCATGTAATATAGGAGTGCCTAAAGGTTCAGTATTGGGTCCATTGTTATTTATTGTCTACATCAACGATATCCCGGAATTTATTGATTCTCGAATGCTTTTATATGCAGACGATTTGAAAATCTGGCGGGCAATTCGTTCACCCAATGATATAGTCAAACTGCAACGGGATATCGATGAAGTCGAAAATTGGGCTCTGCTCAATAGGTTGATTGTAAATATATCAAAATGCAAACATTTACGTGTTCGTTGCGGAAATGCTCAATTTTTAGTTAATTATAGCTTTCAAAGCAGTGATATAGAACGAGTGAACAAATATAAGGACTTGGGAGTGTGGATAAACAGTGATTTGAGTACCGTCACACATACTGAACATGCTTGTTCAAATGCGTTGGGGATAATCGGTCAACTTCGACGCACTTTCATTGCACTCAATCAATTTGCCCTACGTCCGATAATCTTTGCTCATGTGTTGAGCCGTCTTCTATATGCTGCGCCGTGTGTGTATCCACAAAATTCAAAAGAACATATTAGTTCAGAGAGGGTACTTCATAGAGCTACCAAGCTAGCACCGCAACTGAAATTTTTGTCGTACCCTGATCGATTAAAAGCACTTAGACTTGAGACTGTCACGTGGACCCGCCGGTACATCGATATGAGTATGGTCTGGCAAATTATTAATGATTTGGATCATCCACTTCGAGATTAAAAAATAAGGATTTATTTTAAGGTGGCAAATGCGTGCCAGCGCACGCTTACATGACCACAACAAAACAAAACTGTGAATCAGGTGGACCTGATTAACAGTTTAGATTGTCTTCATTTGACAATCTGTATTCATTTGACAAACTGTGAATCAGGTGGACCTGATTCACATTTAGATTGTCTTCATTTGCGCTCATCCAATATCCTCCGAGGCCATGGTTTAACCCTGCGACATGAAAGGATAAGAAAATCACGAGCTGTCCAATTTGATCGGCGAGTTGTATCTCTGTGGAATAGGCTTGGAGAGTCAACAGTGTGCAGTAGCAATATCAACGAATTCAAAAAGAAATTACGGATGGAGGATGCCATGGGGAAAGCTGCTTTTCCGTATTTGTGATACTTTTATTATATTTTCTTTTTTTCTGCAGTGAACCAGCCAATTAAGCCATGCTTTTATGTGCTGTTGAAACATTAATAATAATATTGGCTTTGCGAGTATTTACAATCCTTTAAGCATATTAATCTCCTTGGTATGTTATAGGTATCTTCTACAAGATGTCATTTTCGCCTAATTTACAATGTAAGCGAAATTATTGAACGTACATATCGCAAAAATTTTATTAATTGGCATTTAATGGTAACATTAACGTTAATCAATTTGATAATAACTGATCACACTTAGTAAATCAAGTTGCGTAACTAGCGTCAAAAACTAGCGATTAAATATTATTTTCCAATATAAATTCGGAATGCAGTCATTTATTGACCTAGAATACTTATCCGCAAAGTTATTCAATATTTACTAATATAGTTAAGTATTTTAATCTTTAAAAGTGGAATTTGACAGTTAGAATGCCAAATTCAGGGTGTATTGGTATTTTAATTTAATACTGTAAGTCGACACAATATTCTTACTCGAGATTATTTTTCTCGAATTCGGCAGTCAGGGAGTCCGAATTTTACCCGAATAAAACCAGGCGTTTATTCATTCACAAAATAGTTAATTTAGCATTACACATGTTAATGTTCTAAGTAAGTAGAAAATTAACAGAGTCGTTATCTTACCTGATGTTCATTGTCCTTAAACGTTGCTTATTTTCACTCATCCCTGGTCACTTGTAGATATTTCAGCAATCTTCGAAATTTTTAGAAAATCACTTTGTGGATTGACCTGTGTATATGTACAACGTTGTATACCTTGATTTTAACTGTTTCGTAAAGAGTTTTACTGACGAATTATTCATCCCTGAAATAAAAAAAAGTTTGAGAGATTCTCGTGCTAAACAAGAAACGTACTATAAATTAAGAACAGAGCTTCGTCGTCTCTCAATTGAACAACCTGATAAAGAATTTGTCATTCACATAAAGCAAGGTATAGAGAAAGATTTGTGTTCAAGAGTCTAGATAAAAAAAGATTTATTTTAACGTGGCAAATGCGTGCCAGCGCACGCTTACATGACCACAACAAAACAAGACTGTAAATCAGGTGTCGAGAAGGTGTGAACGGAGGAGGTGTTTGAATGTGATAAAGGAGGGAGCGCGGCGGACGTCGAGAGAGTTGATTCCAGGCGAGTGAGGCGGCGACGAGGAAGGATAGGATACCGTAGTTGTTGGAGTAATTAGGAACGTGGAGTAAGAGGGTATGACAGGAACGAAGCGATAGCGAGGTGGGGCGAGTATCGTCTAAGAAAGGAATATACAGTAGATCAGGGGTGGCCAACAATGCGATAGTGATCAACATGTCGATCGCGGGGCTAATTTGGTATATGGTCTATTGATTGCAATATTTGTAGTGAATTCCGTGTAGAATGGATTTTGAATTCATCGTAGAAGACAAAACTTTCTAACAATATTTTAATGCATGCTGGGAATTCTCCAAGGTCATAAATTGTTTGAACTCTGACAGTCTAATATAAGATTTTCTTAATAAATAGAGACAAGGTAATAAAATGTCAGTCAATTATAAAAGAAGAAACAGCGTCAAAGATTTTCTTCGAATCAATCATTTGTAGTCTGCGTCTTCATGGCCTCAAATCCAGTGAGATATGATACCTCCAGCCAATCCAACACATCGCTCTTCGACTGAACCACCTGAGGTCTTTCACCTTCCCCCCAAGAGTCCAATCGAGGCGGACTATGTTCGGTAAACGAGAGACGAAGAGCTTGAGAAACCTTAGCCTTTGCTCTGGGAGACGTCCTCTAGAAAAGAAGACTAATACCGAGATAGCCAAAATGCCTCAGAGGCGAACCTGAGTTTTTTCTTTTAATTACAGATGCTGTGTACGTTTCAGGACTTACCTAGCTGTCTTCAGGATACGTTTAAGTCTATTCAGGTCAGCTTTTGCCGACCAATTCACCGTAACGATGAACCCCAGGTATTTTACTCGACTCGAGAAGATAGGGAGTGATTAAGGTTGCAAAATGGAGAAGAGTGCAGAGAGTGCTAATCTTTTAAGTTTCTTTTTGGTCGCAGGGGTGCTATGAAAGACAGCCACTTGCGATTTGCTGGTGTTTAGAATAAGATTGGAAGCGGGGAGCTGATCTTTTAATCTTGAAAAGAAAGGGCTGATGTCCAAGATCACATCTTTGCACCTGTGTCCAGAGAACAGGGCTGTGGTATCATCAGCGTATTCCACTAGACGTTGTTCGCGTTAAATATTTTAAAGAGCTCAATGGAAACAATAGAATATAAGATTATAGAAAGAGGTGATCCTTGAGGCTTACCCGTAATAGGGTAGAACTGATGCACATCAGGGTCGTCTTCATAACAGAATCGCTTGGTGTACAGCAGTATCTCAACCCCTGTTAACAATTCTCGCAGGCAACCCAAGGAACCTGAGAGAAGAGATAACAAAGGGAATAGATATGCGGTCAAATGTAGCAGAAAAATCAAGGAAAACAGTCACTGCAAGTTGATGACTATTCTCCTGACAAAACTGATCCACTTCACCTACAGCCGAATGGACCGAGCGACCTTTGACGAACCCATGGAAACCTGGTGGGATTAAGTTTATCCTTCATAGATGATCGAGGATTTTACGCGCAAGCGTCTTCTCGTAAATTGGCACGAGGGAATTTCGAATCAAAATGGGCCGCAAGTCTTTAGGAGAAGAGACCGGATTTTTCTTTGTAATAAAAACACGTCTACTAATGTTGATGCCGGCCACATCGGAAGGGGTGGGTAATAGCATTGTGATGGCCACTTCTCTTCTTTGTTCGGTTGTCAAAAACTAACAGCCACGAGAGGAGAGTGGAACTACGGATCTTGAGGTGCCCGGAAGAGGCCCCCATGAGCTAAGAATATCAGCGACAAATAAGTATCTACTCCTGAAGTATCATCAAGCGTTTGTTAGAGTCAATGATCTGGAGAATGTCCTTGTCAGACATCCTATAATGAGCAGAGTTGGTTACAGAAGGCTGCTTAACTTGAATTGATTTTGGACAAACGAAGTTTCTTTTGTATTTTTTAAAAACGGCGCGTTTCCGAGCCCAAACAGGATGCACTCCTTTACAATTAGAGCAAAGGGAGGAGCCTCGCATTTCACTCCCTTAATCAAATTATCGCATAAAACAAGAGAACAGACTGCACAAGTCTTCGTGCTAGCACAGCTCTACTCCCAATGCTCCCACTTGTGACAAACATTACAGTGGGGTACGTTAAATCATCCGAATCGAGGACTGTGAATCCCAGGAGAGGGTTAAAGGCCGAGTTGGCCAGAACGTCACCATGATCAGCTGACGTAGTACAAAACGCTATGGGAAGCGCCATACCACTCTTATTATTGACAGTTCTAATTGAGGAGCGCCTAAACGTCGTCTTCAGGACATCAATATCTCTTTTCTCTGAATGAGGAGGAAGGTTATTGATTTTTAGGGGAGCTTGAATCGGCTTAAATTGAATGTTTCCTAGATGGGAGAGATTGTCTTTGAAGAAATTCAATTATTCTGCTGCCAAGTCTCCAGAGGTAAATAAGATTTTTATCTCCGTCTGAAAGAATTTAATTGCGTTAAATAGTATGTGATTGCTGTAATTAGAGACGAATTTTCTCAAAAAAATACTGAACAGTTTATGCTTCTCTAGAGGCTGCAAAAGAGTAATGACTAGAAGATTTTTAATCTAGGGATGGGGGCGTACTCCCACCCCCTTGCTACAATTATATGACAAAACACTTACCTTGTGGTCACGAACAATATAATTAGAAGTTAAATTCTTACTAAAACCTCCATTATCTACTGCGAGAATGTTTTTCATTGATCGTCTGACAGTCACTTTACTACACATTTTGAATGATAAAAACGAATTCTGACAGTCTGATGCAGTCATCTTCGTTCACCCAGCACTTTACATTTTGACTTGTATTAAGATATATATTTTTGTTATAGTTGATGGCAAATGCGTACCTATGCGTGCTTACAAGCCCATTTAAAAGAAAAAGAAAAAAGCAAACGACGTGGAAACAAAATAGAATGTGAAATGAATTTGTCCTACAAATTGAAGGGTACATAGTATAGATAAAAGAGATGAATTAAATGTGCAAGACATTCCACTCATTCCACAACTCACATTCCACTCAAGGGGACAAAAAAAGTTGGATGATTTGTTGAATAGGTATGATAGAATTGTGAGTTGGATAAGATGTTGAAGGAATACATTTCTTGATTTATTCAAGCAGAATCCATAGTGAAAGAACGTAGATGTCGTTTAAAGTGTGGAAGCAACGAGGAAGAGACGTATTTTGGCAAATAATTCCAGTCTAGTTATTTTATCGCGGATTGACGTGGGTAAGTATAAAATTAATTGATTTAATGCCAAAAAGGCAGAGCGAGAATCAACAAGATAATCAAGGTGTAAGTGGGATGGTGAGTGACAAAACGAAAGACAATGTGTAACTTTATACAAACAAAATTCTACACGAAGGTTAATGGTGAGTCATGATAAGATGGAAATATGAAGAGATATATGGTTGAAGAGGATAAGATGCAAGAAGACACGTGCAGCAGAATTTATTGTTCGCTGGAGAGGTAAAATTGCGGAATAGGAACAGTTGGCAGATAGGCTAATACAATAATTGATTTTGGGAAATATGAGAGACGATATACCAAAATTCAAGCAGTCATCCCGAGATACAAGGGCTCTGACTAGTGTGCATATTTTTTGGTTTCTAATAAACATACAATTCAGTTCAGCAATCTGAACTGTAATGATCAAAATGGGGAAACGGAGGAAAACGACAAAATCGACTGTGAATGATAATGGATCCCAGCATTATGTAGAGTGTTCCATGGCCGATTGCCCTGTGTGGACTACTGTTTGGCTACCTATTCGTATTCCTTCAAATTTTCTTGATAGAGATTTTCTATGCGGATTTTGTTCAGCATCTTTTCGTAAAGATTTGATAGTTTCAAAGAATGATCAATCGTATATCAGCCATGACAATTCAAATAGTATCGTTTGTGACAAAGATGTTAGTAAAATACAATTCGAACGAAAATGTGGCAAACATCGAAAAGAACAATTATTATCATCAAATAAAGAAAGCGCTCGATTTACAGACAATTCTCAAACATTGCAAGAGCAACATGTTGCCACAGACTTCCTGCGAATCGAAAATGAATCATTGAATCGAACATCCAACTCATTAATCGATGAAGCATCACCGATTATCGAAAATAACAGTTTAGACAATGACAATCTTATCAATAACGGAAATTTGGATAGTGGAAACCTACAACGATCGTACAGTAAATCCGATATCAATTCAAGCTTCTCTGCACCTCTTACTAATCCAGATGTATTTACTGATCCAATCAATGCTTATTCACCTAAGCGCTCTACATATGTTAACATTCCGGGTCAGTCAGATGAAGTGTCTCTTAATCACAAAGATTCTAATCAATTCGAGTCATTGGCAAGTGTTATACCTGATATATGCCAAATAACTGGAGTCATTGATAGATCTTCACATAATCTTGATGGAAAATCAGTGATTTCCTCTAAGCAGCACTTTTCCCGCGTACGCAAATATCATGATCATTCTCGCGCTATCGTTTTCACTAATATACCTGAATCTATCTCGGTCAACATACAACATAGATTAGATGACGACTTATCCAAAGTTCGTGCGATACTATCAACCATTTTGGTAGCGTCACCGAAAGAGGTAACGTCCAAAATTAAACTATTAGCTTTGTTTCGAATTGGTAAAAAGCAGAATAATCATCCTAGATTATTAAAGGCAATTTTTACCGACGCAGCGGCTGTCAAAACTATTCTGAGCAACTCATATTATCTTAAAGGTTCTCCCGTTAGATTACTAAATGATCTTGACAAGTATGAACGTGAACGTCTTCGAGAGGTTAGACAATTATTGAGATCGCGCTTAGATGCAGGAGAAACAAACTTAAGAATTCGGAATTTTCAAATTGTGCGACGAGGGACTCGCTTGAATTGGACTCCGCTGTTTGTGGATTAGATTTAGCTCCTCTCGTCGCTTCTAGCTTATCCAACATACCCATTACAAATGCATGTGATTACTTAGATGACATTGTTTATTATCAATCACCGTTGTGGTCTGCTCTGGCGAAATCCAATAGTGCTAACAGTAAGGGAAATAACACATGTGCTTCAATAGGCTATAGTTCTGTGATCTTGTATACTAACGCACGCAGTCTTCTTAATAAAATTCACGAATTGAAGCAACGTATTCAATATTCCCAGCCCTTGTTAATAGCAATAACAGAAAGCTGGCTTAACTCCGATATATCTGATCACGAGATTGAAATAGCTAATTATTCTTCTTATCGTGTCGATAGGACCGGAAAGAGAGGAGGTGGGGTAATTTTATATTTACATAATAGTGTAGCGTTTATGACCTTAAGTGCCAAGTCTGAAGGTGGTACAGAAACACTATGGGGCAATATATTACTGTCCGGTCATGTGTTAGTTACTATTGGTCTTATATATCGTAGTCCAAGAATGGATGTTTGTTCCATAGTTGATACATTATTAAAGTTTGGATCCCGTAGTAATGTGGTAGTAGTGGGTGATCTAAATATGCCTTCTATAGACTGGACTAACTACATATGCTTAAATAACAATAATTATTCATCAGCATTCCTTGATACTATCAATTTTCTTAATCTAACGCAACATGTCTCAATGTTTACTCGTTCCTCTGGAGACCATCAATCTTTGCTTGATATTTGTCTTACTTCCGATAAATATTTGATCACCGGTATAACATATTTGGATCCCTTAGGCAGCTCTGATCATTCTGTTATTCGCTTTAATACAAACTTATCTAATATATTGTCACAACCTGAGTCTTCATGTATGTCAGTACAATGTTTCAAAACCAATTACAGTTTAGTACTTCAATCCCTTCTCGGTACAAATTGGTATGATCCATTGATTTTTGGAGTTGAATCATCTTGGCAACAATTTGAAACTCTAATGATATCGCTCCTTCTACGTTTCTCACCTCGTAAGGTAGCAACTGCCCGTGCACGCACAAATCCTTGGTTTGATAAGGAGCTTCAAGATGCATTGAGATCCAAGAAGCAAAAATTCGTAATGTATAGGAATGGAGAAACTGATTATAGGTCATTTAAAAAGTGTCGGAATCATTTCACATATCTCAAGAGACTTAAAAAGCGGCAATTTGAACAAGTACTGATAGGAAAGTCAGCCAACAATCCTAACATATTATTTAAATATGCAAATTTTAAAAGTAATGTTCGATCTTCTAGCTCTATCATTGGAAACAATGGACGCATTCTAGTAGATCATTTCGATATTGCTAATGCATTTGGTCGTAAATTTCTCGTATCAGCTACTACTTCTCCTTGTATAGAAATTACTCGTATTAATCCGTCAATTTTTGATATTCTTCACTTGTTCACAGTTCAAGATGTTATGAAAGAGTTTAAACGACTGAAACCGTCGGGCTCGATTTGCCCAGATTTACTTCCCTCAATATACCTGAAGAATCTTCATGATGTCATTGCTGCGCCTTTATATAGGATATTTATAGCATCATTATATTACGGTATAGTCCCGAATGCATGGAAACGCTCTATCATTAAGCCGCTTCATAAGAAAGGTGATCGATCATGTGTAGATAACTACCGACCGGTTAGTTTAACCTCTGTATCGTGTCGTGTATTAGAGAGATTACTTTATCGGATAATCAGTAGCTACCTAGAATCATACAGGTTACTGTCTACTAATCAGCACGGATTCCGTAAAAACTGTTCCATAGTAACCAACCTTTTATTGGCACAGGAAAGTTGGGGTTCCATAGTGGATGAGGGGTATGCTGTCGATGTCATATTTTTTGACTTCTCCAAAGCATTTGATCATGTACCCCATGACAAGTTGATTATGAAGATAAGTGCATTAAAAATCAATCCAATTATCATTCGTTGGATATGCAACTTTCTTTCTGGTCGCACATACCAGGTCGCCATTAACGGTACCCTTTCCGAGCATTATCCAGTTAATGCCGGTGTCCCGTAAGGGTCTGTATTGGGTCCTTTGCTGTTTTGTATTTTCATCAACGATCTACCCAGTGTAATAAGTTCGCATTCATTATTATTTGCTGACGATTTAAAAATTTGGAGAGCCATCAAGTCGAATTATGATCGTAACATTCTTCAATCAGATATTGACACGGTTCTTAAGTGGGCACGTTCTAATGGTCTGTCTGTTAATGCCTCGAAGTGCACTTGCATGCACATTCGATCACGTAATATTGTTCCAGTGCCGATATATCATCTCGGGGATCGAGTGATTAAATTGGTTTCGAGCTATAAATATCTTGGCGTATTGATAACGGATGATTTCTCCACTCGCCAAAACACTGAGTACATTTGTTCGAAGGCCATGCGTATGGTTGGTTTCCTTCGCCGATCATTCAGCTATGTGAGTCCACGTTCTTTTAGAGTTCTTGCAAACGCTTTTGTACTAAGTCATTTGTTATATGCTTCTCAATGTTCATACCCTCGAACCAGAGATGAGATTAATCGACTTGAGAAGGTGCTACGTAGGGCAACAAAATTAGTACATTCTTTGAGAGAACTTCCTTACGAGGACCGTCTTCGGTCTTTAAATATGCAGTCATTATGTGATATTCGTGACTCGCGGGATCTGTGTCTTGTATGGGAGGTATTTCACAATGAACACCATGTGTTGCGTGGGCTCTTCAACATTCGATCAACTCGAGCTTTGCGAGGTCACTCGTTTTATCTTAGTCGCCAACGAATAGTACATTCTAGGACGATTCAATTTGGACAACGAATAATAAATTCATGGAATCGTTTAAGCGATGATATTGTAAATGCGGGAACTCGTGAGCTCTTTAAACGACAGATTATTTTAAATTGTTAACTGATTTGTTTTTGATTTTCTCTTTTTCTTTTATTTTGACTATCGATTTGTCAGCAACTGTGAGCTATGCTCGTAACGTTGTCTACATAATAATAATGAAGAGTGGTCCCGCTTCATCATCGGGTGCCCCTACGTCTTTCGACAACGCGATCTTGTGGCTTTGACGTGTGCTTACAGAGAAGTCAATAGAGAGTGCATGCTCGAGGTTTGAACCCCGTACATAGAGTTTGCAATGCACACGCCTCCACCATTCGGCCACGCGGGGCTAATAATAATAATAATAATTTTTTTTTTTATAATTGATTTTTTTTGAAAAAAAATACAAACAAATATAGTTATACTATAAATTTTAGTTCATTGAGTTTGCAGGTCGATGTCGAGCAGAACGAGGACCGCGAATACACATCGAAATAATAATAATAATATAAGAATGAAACAAAAATTGAAGTCGATCAGCATACGACTGTAGCGGAAATCACAAAGCAATAAGAACGAAGAGCTAACTTTGTCATGAAAAAAACGTTTGAAGGGAAAGAAATCTGTCAAAGTGAAAACCTAAGAAAATCATATTGTCAACGATTGGGAAAATGATTTATTAATATATGAAGTATGTGGAGTTATGTCGAGGTGATAATGGATGATACACAAAATTTTGAACGTTTGAGGATTAATAACTATATGAAGGGAGTAAATATGGTTGAAGATAGATATAAGACAATTTGTGGAATGAGCAGCAAGATAGTGGGTACAAAGATGATGTGCGTGAAAGTAGAGAAGGATATCATCGGCATACGACATTAGATAAAAGTTGTAGTCACGAGTTTTAGCAGACAAGTCACCGAGAAAAGAAGAAAGGAGAGGACGTAAAACAGAGCCTTGTATAACACCGTACGAGGTAGGGGAAGAGAGATAAAAAGGAGTTTGAGTGAATACAAAAAGGCGTTTGGGTAGATATAATGTAAAACAGGCCATAGTAGGAACGGATAAACCATAGTCGTGACGAAACCAGGAGAGTAGGATAGAATGATCAACTATGTTAAATGCAGAAAACATGTCGAAAGATATTACAACATTTCATAGTTTCATATCGTGGGCTTGAAGTAGATCACGGAATTTTTTGACAAGCAAGTTCATTAGAGTGATTAGAACGAAAGTCATACTGGAAAGGGACTATAAATTTGTGGAAACAATGTATATATTGACTTGATATAACACAAGACACTCAAGGAGTTTAGATAAGATCGGAAGAAGAGAAATTTGGTGGTACCAAGATGTAAGTAAAGGATCAAGAAACTGTGTCATTAGAAAAAAACGTACTATGACAGATTTCCAGTTCTCTGAAAAAGTGCAGCTACGGATGGAGAAGTTTAAATGGGTGGTAAGGAATAGTACATGAATAGGATGATGTTGATGTGCGGAGAGTATTATAGGGTTTAAAATAGTGTGACTAATTGAATCAATTATTATAGAACAAAAAGAGCGGATACTGTGCTTGAAGGATTGAAAGGATTCGGTTGAGCGAATGGCGGAAGGTAGTTTATACTATAGAAGAAAATCTTCAATAAAAAGGGAACGGCGGCCACAGTTTGAAGAAAATGATTAAAACTAGAGAAGAAGAAAATCACATAAATGAAGATTTATAGAGTTTAGGCGGGATTCAGCAAGTGTAGGAACATGCAGATAAGGCGAGTTTGAGGAAAGGAGTCGAAAAGTGATGCAACGGATACTGATCAGAATGCGATTTTCCAGTTTGCCAGTTGAGTTTAGAGAGACAAGAGAAACTATGATCAACACGGCGAAGGCGAAAGAGGATATGCACGGCGGAATTCACAACTCGCTGGAGACTATAACAACTCGCTGGAGACTACAACTCGCTGGAGTTAGGGGCCGAAACCTGATAGCATAGCAGTTCCTCCTGATGACCTCTAATTCTTATTCTGATACAACGTCTGTTATTTATTAGTCAATTCATAAAATGACGTTTATTTTAAATTTTATTTTTTATTTTATTTTTTTTAACTTGATTTAAATTATAGAAAATCTAAAAACAATTTTTAATTTTATTATTTAATTATTAAATTTTGATTTAGCATTATTATGTTTTGTTTATTTTATAATTAAATTAAATACGTAGACTCAGTTAGATGATTTAATAGTTAAATTCAAAAATACTGAGTTAATAGTGGATATTAAAAACCCGTTGACTTTGTATTAGAAACTGACAGGAGTTAAAATCAAGCAAACTCCTGACAAGTCGAATGTTGCAAAGTAGGAGATTGCAAGATCTTGCTTTGCGGCGAAAGAATGGATCGAAAGAAAGGTAGTTGTCGAAGTTAGCATCCAACAAAGTGAGATCATCAACAGTAGGAAGAACAGTCGAATTAAAAAATACCGAGGGAGAAAAGTCAGTTGAAAGAAGGGATAACCCCATAAGATGTCAGAATTAGAATGGTTAAGAAACACACGAAACAAGGAAAGATAGTCGGAAATGGGGAGAAGACAATTCATAGAATATCGAAAAAATCGTCGATAAGATGAGCAGGAAAATGAGAGTTATGGAGAATATTATCAGCATATTAGGTAAGGAGCAAGTTGAATTACCAAAGATTTTAGTATATAAGTAGGAGGAAGATCAGCAGGAGATGTTTTGCTAGATAAAGCCAAAGAACATGAGAAACCTCGTCGAAAGATAAAGGAAGATGAAATAGTTCAGACAGGCGATGAATCAGGAACGACGAGATATAAGGAAAATAAATGCCATAGATGAATGAATGTCAAAGTTGAATCGAGCTTTAAATGTAGATAAACAGAAAATTTATGTGAATTGAGAATTATAACATATGTATAACGCGACAGTATAGTGTTTATAATACTCCATTTAGATCTTCAATTAAAGTAATTTAGAAACTTGTTCTTTCAAAAGAACAAAGACTTACTGCGCAGGTTTAAATGGTAAAATCTACAAAGAGCTAAATAGTTGCTTTGAATATCAATGGGAATAGAAGTTATAGAACGCTTGAGGAAACGAATGTAGGCTTTAATAATACAAATTTATTTAACGTTGCAAATGCGTGCCAGCAGCACGCTTACAAGTTAACTAAGAAAAAATGAAAAAAGTCAAGCAGATAAATTATTCAAATGGGATCGGATTTGGCGTTTGAAGCACGACAGGGAAGTTGATTAACGTATATGAATGGGCAGATGATTTCACGATAGAGGAGCAGCCACCAGGAAGGAGCGGAGTCCAAAGGAGGTAGAGTAGTTTGGGACATGTTAAAGAAGGAATTACAGGAATGCAAGGAACAGTAAACAGGGCGAGAATTATCAAGAAAAGGAAGGTTGAGAAATGAAGGGGTATGAAAAGTAACAAGGCGGAAAGCAACGATAAGAAGACGAATTTGAACACGACAATAAATTGTAGGCAAATTGAGAGAAGCAAGATGGTATGATGTATGATCAAAATGACGAATACGGAGGAGAATTCGGACGGCTGCGTTGACAATGCGTTATAGGGGAAGAAGAGTGGATTTAGGTGAGTTGGAAAATAGACTAAGACAATAATCGAGTCTAGAAAAAATAAGAGAAGATATTAGAGTCATACAAGAAGGGAAATCAATCTACGAACTTGACGGAGGTTGCGGAGTATCAAGGTAGATGAGCGTACACTTTCTCTAACGAAAGGTTTAAGTGAATGTCGGTTGTCAAAATGGAAGCCTAGGAAAACGAGATTATCAGAATTGTAGAATTTAATGATACGGAGGGAGGTTCTACGTCGAAGCGTCGAGGTAGGATCCACATAATTTTGGATTTATCAGGATTCAGAGAAAGTCGAAGGGTAGCAAGATGATTGGAAATTGAGACAAGACAGTCGGAAGCAGAAACACAAAGATCATGAATACGAAATGCAGGTGCATGAGCATAGATGAGAATGTCATCAGCATATTGCATAACATGGAAGTTAAATGTATGAGAAATCGAAGACAAATCACCAAGAAGAAGAGAGAAAATCATAGGGCCTAATACTGAGCCTCGCGGAACAATATACGGGATAAACGAAGGATGAGAGAGAGAAGATTTAGAATAGACGGGAAATGTATGGTTTGATATATTTGAAGAAAACCATAATGCAGTGTGTAAAGAGAAGCCCTAATCATGACGAAGGCGATGGAGAAGAATCGAGTGATCGACGATGTCAAAAGCAGACGATAGATTAAGAGAAACTATGATACTTCATAATTTATGATCGCGCGATATGAGTAAGTCGTTATAAACTTTAATACAGGCAATTTCAGTAGAGTGATTAGAGCGAAAAGCAGCTTGGAAGGGAGTAAATAAGTTGGAGAAAAGAGATATGTATTAACTTGCTTAAGAACGAGACGCTCAAGGAGTTTAGAGAGGGTTGGGAGAAGTGAGATTGGACGGTACGAAGATGATAGTGAGGAATTGAGAGATTGCTTTTTGATAAAAGACGAACTGTGGCGCATTTCCAGATGGAAGGAAATGTACGGCTACGGATGGACGAGTTGAACAATGTGGTTATGAAGGGTGAGATAGGGCAGCAGATATTTGTAAGCAAGTGAGTGGGAATTGTGTCAGAAGGAGAGGTTTTATTAGGTAATGACAGCAGAACCGAAGAAACTTTATCAGACGAAACGGGAAATAGGTGGAATAGTTCTGGGAGTGAAATATTTAAAGAGAAGAGTGGGTACAAGGGGGCTGTGGTAATAGGGAAAGTAAATTAGATAGCTTAGTTTGTAGATAAGAAGAAAATTCATCAGGATTTATATTACAAGGGGTAGATGATCGTGAAAGAATTGAGTTAAGATTTTCCAATGAGATTTAGAGTTGGAAGAGGGCTCTAGTTGATTTCGCCAAAAGATAGTACGTTTAGTACGTATAAGAATAAGATGTGAACGGCGTAGAGAAATGTAGGATCACGGAGATTTGGAATGAGTGAGTTGGGAGAACGTTTAAGAAAGCGATTATACACACGAAAAGAGTGGCGGAGTCGACGCTTAGAAAGACTACAGTCAGAATCGAACCAGGGAGCATGACGCAAGCGCTCAGTACGTCGGAGTCAGCTAGGCAGAAGGTTATTGAGGATCGACTTAAGTTCAGAATTAAACAGAATGCAGAGATCATCGGGAGAGTGATAGTTAAGAGGAAGTGAAAAGAGTGAAGAATTGAGTAACTACTTTGAAGACCAACGACTTTGAAGACATTTAGAACACATATAGTCAGAATCAAACATATTGTGTATATTACGTTTGACGGGGATTAAGAGTTGACATGGAAGAATCTTGTCGAGTATAGAAGAGAGTTAAGAATCAAATAGATTATACAGATAGCCTGGACGTTGGAGATCGAAAGACGAGGACATGATGGGAGAGACCATGATTAGCAAACAAAAAAGTGGAAGATAGAAACGTTCCATTGTCGAAAAATAAGTGACAGGAAAAAATAGCATAGAATATGAAGAGAGAATGACAAGAAAATGAATGGATAAACCTGGATCCAATGTAGATAACGGCGGAAGAAGATAGGTTACCAGAAACAGCGATTAAATCAAAAACACTAGAAATAATGTGAGTAGGGGTATGGGTAGTAAACACGGTTGTTTTTGATTATCAAAAAGCCAAGAACGGTGCAAACAATTGTTGATATCACCCAGTACAAGAGAAGAAGTCGAGGATGGAAGAGATTTTTTGGTTGAAAAGTTTGGATATACTATCAGATTTAAAAAAGGTGGCATGATGCCACAAAAAGGAAGAGTCAAAGATAGCGAAGCGCAATATAAGACGGTCAAGGGGTTGCTATGGTTGACTTTAAATTGGAGAGGTATAACAGAAGTGCACGGCATAGCGATATATACTGTGATGAGAAAATGATAGAATAAACCAGGATCTGAGACTGTAGAGGAAGCTTGTGCAATGAAACTGTTGGGAAAAGCGATAATATCAAGAGGGTAACTAAGAATATGGTTAGAAAATGGAGGCTAAAGTTAGATATAAGACTTACAATAGTCATGTTACCGGAATCAGATTGATCTAGATAAGGGAAAATATGACATCGGATGATGGCACGAGTTTAAACCGTTGAGATAGGATATAGGAGGCTTGGGTGCGGTTTCTAAGAACATCCTTTAAAAGTGAGGTACGATAATAATATGGAACAGAATCATATTTATTAATAGTATACACAGAAAGTATAGACATCGAAAGACGAGGATATCATGGGATAGACAATTATTAGAGAACGAAAACGAGGAAGATAGATACGTTTTCACTGTTGACGGACAATAGGTGATAAAGCCTTACCGTTTATCCATTCTGAAGTAATAAATACTAATTTGACCTTCAACCTTGTGATTCAAGATGGGAGCGATGATTTGATTTCTGGTGATATCGTGTATCATTGTAATTCATTCAAACAGCTTGATATTGTTATAAGTGACAAAACACGTTCGTCCTATATTAATTTGATGTCTGATAGCGATATTAGCAAAATATCTCAGTCAGATAATTACCAGTGAAAACCGTTGCTGTATTTGTATGTGCTGAGCTTTGTGCGTCATTTGTACGTTCTAATTGCGATAATTTACAATAGACAGCTATTCATATGACTATCCATTCTTCGATGCCAATATCGAACGGTTCTATTCAAAGTATACTGTCGAAGTGTAGTGCAATGGAATATTTCGATTCTGGTTTTTACCAGCACCGCTTATGGGACAAGCCACCTGCCTATCATCTGTCTGCCGTCTAGCTTCCAACATTCCTAATGTCTTTCTTACATCGCCTTCGTGTCGCATTTATCGTTCTAATATATCATCTTCCAATAATGTTCATATATCTTTGTCAATTATGCATATCTCTCATTGTATCCTGCTGCACTCATCTATACACTTTTATTGATCTCCTACGTCTGTTATTTCTGATTACCGAGTATCTGGCCATCTCCCGACTACTCCCGTTACTCCTTAATTTCTACGATGGTGTTTTTATCGCAATAGGTGTATTATATTATCTATAACGTTGATCCCTCCTTTTCCTCGTCTCCTCAAGCCAATCTCGATGCCGATCTTTCTGCTTTCCGCTCGCTTCTTGCCACGATTCTTCTTTTACCTATCTATTTGATAAGTGAGCATTTTTATCACAGATCTCAACACTCGGAAAATTTGTTACATTATTTCAAATTAGGAATAACAATAATTCTATTTAAATTAAGGTGTTTGTATTGTAGACCGTAACTTAAACATCTTGTAAATTTGAATATTTCTTTATTAGATTTAAATATACTTGTATTGATTCATTCAATCGTAATATACAGTATTGTTATTATTTCTCCCAATGCAAAGAAGATAGCCGCATGTTATAAGCTTTTGCATTATTTAGGAAATTTAAAACTCGAATAATTTATTTTACATCCCTTCTCTCCCTTAGACTACACCAATGACAGCATGTCGATCATGACATAGTTTTAAGAGAAAAAGTAGGTCTTATACACAGAAAAGTTGGCTACCCCTGCAATATATCAACCCTTTTTAATCTAGAAGGCTATCCATCTTTTTTGGATGTGGTTTGCTAATTTGTTTTCACTAGTTAAACACCGCTTATAAGGAGGTTATTTAATTTGATTATTGTACAATCAAGCAGTAAAGTGGCACAAAGGGTTACGGCCTCGTTAAACACGAAATGCTTTATAAGTCAAGCTTATGCGCCTCACGAGATGTTTTTACATAATCAAGAATATATTATTTTTAAAAAAAATAAATATTTGAAAATATTGTATCTTTCAAATCTTGAATATTTAAAGCTCTCGTTGTTTTGGGGTATTTCAACTTCTTCACGTATAACATGCATCCTTAAAATTCCTGTTTATTACAAGTTGATTGATTAAAGTTACCGGAATGATGCATGGTCCGATTTGAATCCAGGATATTATCTAGTAGCAAATTTGTAATGGAAATTACACCGTTATTTCGACGTTGAGGTTTATAATTTATTTTAATTCATCATTTATCGTTAAAAATAAAAGACCTACATCACATCATATCTTGAGAATACATTCGTTTAAATGAATTTATAACGCATTCATAAAAGAAAGTAAAAATCTAAGTTTCTTGCTGGAACGGCAAATCAATATTTTTTAATAAGGAATTCCTTATTTTTTTATTATTTAGCCATTTTTAATAATATTTTGTATATTGCAATAATATTTTAAACTACTATATCTTAAAGAAAGTTATATCGTGTTGATTTTCACCTTAAGGCCCGACAGTTCTTTGTTGACTTTAACTCTTTATTTTTATTGTGATGTCCCTGTCTTGAGCTTTGCTCTTTTGGTGGTCAATTAAATAAATATTGTTTTTGATAAAATCTAGAGATATTGGATTATATGAATAATCCCAAAAATATTATTTTTGATAAAGTTGATTGATTAATATTGCTTTCGATCATAACAGATTTCGGATTGAATGTTTTTATTTCTGATTTCAGATGATCGAGTAAATGTCTATTAACGATGACGGTACTATTGCCAGGTTGGAGAGGGAGAGACGTGAGATTATTGCGCTGTATGATAAGGTTGCAACATTCTCGCAGCATAATTGATCATTGACCTTTGTATTTTTAAATTAGGGAGTTGACACGAATCAGTCCAAAGAAATACCAGCAAGCAAAATTGATAAATATGGATTTTTTATGTAATGAAATATCTTTTAAATGAAAACTTTGAATCTATATACTCAGTTGTTGTTTTAAAATACCCCATGTTTTAAGAATATTTAAATGATTGAAATGATAAGGGTATTTCTGGTAGACTCTTACATTCACATTTTTTCATTTACGGAGAAAAACCTTTAAGGTAAAACATTTAAAGGTTTCTGAAAGATTAAACCTTTAAACATTTAAAAGATAACCATTTAAGACTTCTAAATATTTAAAGGATTTTAAAATCTTGACGGAAAAGCTCTTAAAGGATTCTTGAAACACGTTTTAGAAAAAATTCTTCTTAAGTTTCTTAGAAACAACCTTTACGAAAATAACCTTTTCACCTATTTCGGAGAAAGTCTTTAAGTATTTATTGTTTGACACGGAAATTCATAGTATTTCTACTATTTGAGAAGAAAATACCTTATTTGGGTTTAAAAATCCTTTAAAGGTTTATTTAAATTATCTTTAAGGAAAATCATTTTCTTATATACAGAGAAAGAGCCTTACGGGTTTTTCTTTTAGCCTTTAGCATTTACAACTTCTCTCCTATTTACGAAGTTATTGCGGTATTTTGAATATTACGCTAACGGCTCTGAAGATATAAATGTTTGAAATTCTAAAATTCTTGATCAGTAAATATTATATTATATTATAATAATTTATTTTTCAGTTTATTATCCTTTGTAGTACCTGTTCTTATTGAAATTGAAGACATTAAATTGTACTATTCCTTAATTCTACTCTAAGCCAATTATATGTAAGCACTGCTGAATCTCATAAGCTTCTGATTTAGTACTAAGTTTTCAAATTTTTCGTTTTTTTTCTGTTAGCTGACGATCATTTGACTGGTATGCTGCTTTCAGTTTGTTTTATTGTTTTTATTTTTTTCATTTCTATTTTTATTGTTTCGTATTTATCTCTATATATCGACGGAATATATGGTGTATTCTTAAAAGTAAAGAAAAGCTTTTTCCTTTCGTAATAATTGTTAGCAAGTATTCAACTATCAAAATTTATAATTTAAAACAAAGTTGAATGAATTCCTACATCCAAAACTATTTTATTGCCAATGCATTTGGTATCATATATTTGTTTTGATTTAAATCAATATATATTCTAGGTTGAGATTACGAAAATCTTATCCGCGTTGCTTTTGTAAAGTTTGCGATATGATAAATAATAATGAAGAGTGAGCCCGCTTCATCTTAGACCAAAGTTGTGTATTTTTTAATAAAACTTTACCAGCTTTTGATAAAGCTTCACAGAATACGTGGAGCATGAATAGTCCCAATTGCGACTTCGTAAAGATTTATGATTTTACAATTTAAAATCGAGTGGTTAACAACAATGTTAATAAAAAACGCGATTGTTCGTTTTTCTGCAGTCCGGTGTTCATTCAATTCTCATTTTTAGACAACATTCACATCTTAAATAATATTTTCGCCTTTTCGCAATTTATTCTAAACTATTTCAAAAATGCATTTACTAGTTATTTTACAAAGTCAGAAAGTTGGCTATATCCGTTTCACATTTTCCTATAGAAGTGTAGTTCCGTTCGATTGCGGGTTTCGATTAGCACGTGGGATTACCCCGTGTTAATAGATTAAATTAGAGTCATGTGTATTTAAAACACTCTATGCTTGTATATTTATGATTAAACTATTTTATATTTTTCTTTTTGTTAGAATTAATGACTCTGCCGCTAAGCTGTCTTCAAAAGACCAAAAAAAAGTAAGTATTGTTTTGCTTCATTTAATTGACTGCTTTATTTAATTGATAGATATCAAAGTCTGAAAGAAAATGGAACAAGATGATGAAAAATTATAACGTAGCACGTAAATATCATAAGGTGATTGCGACGTTTAGATGTTTTATAAATCTTCACTTTTCAAATTTAAAATAATTTAAAATAATTTTTAAACACATTTTAGAAATCCAATCAGCTAACTGAGTATACGTATTCAAAATAATAAAAAATAAAAAATAATAACAAAACCAAATTTTATAATTAGATAATAAAATATATTATTATTAAGATATTATTATGTTTCGGCCTCTAACTCCTCTACCCAACATAGCCGCGTGGCCAAACACGTGTTAAGGACGTAATACCTCTGATTAATTTTGATTTTATTGTATCTTATTATAATACAAAGTATATTATTTGTTATCCATCCATAAAATTTGCCACTTAAGAGTTTAAATTTATTCTTTATATTATTGTGTTGATTTATATATTTTACTATTTTCTGCTTGATGTTATTTTTATAGTAACCTAGTTTAAAATATGTATCTATTAAATTATTTAAATGATTTTGAAGAAAGCCAATATCATTACATATTGTTGCAATTCTTAAAATTTTATTATTTAATGTATTATATTTTTTATTATATTGTATGCATGAATGCTCATACAAAAATATGTTGTAAATTTAAATATATCATCTTTACGATATAAATTGATAATAGTTTTAATTGACGTTAATTTAATATTCATATCTAGATGTATACATCATTTATCATTAATATTGTTGGTTTTATTAAGAATGGGGCTACCTGAATACATTTGTTCGCTGGTATACATTTGTTCGCAGATTTATATAATACACATATATCATCAATGTATCGAAATATACATTTTATATCTTTATATAATTTAGATTTATTTTTTAAACAGGTATGAACAAATTCATATTCTATAAAGCTTAAAAATTAGTCAGCTATAATTGTTCTACTATTACCTCCCATTGGAACACCTTTTACTTGTCTAAATATAGATGTCGTAATTTTTAAATAATTTTTATTTATCAAAATCAGGCTTCTATTAATTCAATTTTATTCATATATTTATATTTGCTTGATGGTTTAATCTTTGTTAGGTATGCGTTTTAGTTATTATAACATATGTATGTATATATTTTTCCCAATATAAGATTAATTAATTTTTCTAATGAATCTTTAATATCTGCCCAATCTAGATTTGTATAAAGCATACTAAAATCGTACGTATTTATATTCTGAAAATTTATTTCTTTTGTGTTTTCTAAAAATTCTTTTGTAGAATTAAATTCTAAAAATATACGCTTATCAAAATATTTCTAAAAAATCTAAAAATTCACACTTATCAAGAGAAGGTTTTGAAGAATGTTTTTAGATTTAATATGGATACTAAATACGTATTAAATATATAAATATATTATATAATATAATAATATAATATTATATAGTATATAATAATATACTACATAAATATTTTAATTTAAATAAATACAATTGGTCTTTGTTACACTATGTTGTCTGAAAAAATATTTGCACTAAAATCTTAAATTTTCTTTTGTAAAGTGGAATATTCACTATACACAAAAACTCATTCTATCGTCCCATCTGGTGGGTGGTTTGACACATAGGTTACAAAGCACTGTTGTCAAAGCTTTTATTATAAAAAGTTAAATTCACAAAAGTATCTGATCATTAACGAATTTTATATTTAATTCAATATATTATATTTAAAAAATAAAATCATAATAAAATTATTAAATATTGTTTAATAAAATATTTCATAAATTAAATAATAGTTTTAATTTAAAATGTAATAATTTTAACTATAATGAATAGTTTAATCTAGGGAATAATTTATAAAGAACTATAAAAGAACTAAGGCATTGTAATTTTAATAATAACTGTTGCTACATTTTTGATACTTTTTGAAATGAACAAAAATGGTTGTTGAACATTCGTTGGGTAGTCTGTTAACGCCACGAATGAACACTAGTATTTGTATTGATCGTTTTGCTCAATTAGGTTCAATGTTGTGTTTGTAAACATATTACATATGCTTTTAAATTGTATGAAATAACTTTTCTAGCTAAGTTAGAAATCTATTTTCCCAGACCAGTGTTTCTCAAACACTGCTTTTGGTTGCAGACTTACTCTAGGCCCATATATGCACATCTGTCCTCATAACTTTCTTCCTTTGGGTTGGCTAAAGTTCATTGATTAGAAATCAATTTATTTGTATCACCAAGAAAGATGAAAGTACTTTTAATATTTTAACTTATTACTATCATATTAAAAATTTATTTTGATTCTGCATTTAAGTTTGTTCCGAGAACATTTAAAGGCATTCCCGAAAGTCAACGGTCTCTTGTTTGGTATAAATTGCTTGATATACAAATTCTGAAATCTACTAACAAGGGAATGTATCTGGTAGCTAGTAATTATTTATCACAAATATTAATCAATCGCCTTACATTTTGTCATTTAGAGAATGCGTCAGCGTGGACGATGGAAGTCACCCGAGATCCGGCAAATTGATCTCGATGTTAATCGGACATTTCGCCTTAATAGCTATTTCTATCAAAGATATTGTCAAAGGTATTTTAAATTAAGAGATTTACAGTATTTTTTTGTATCTCTAAATGGTCTAAACCATGACTTTCCGTTTAATACTTATTTATATAAAATTGCCATCTGCTATATGCACTCTTAATAACAACTTCATCATGGTATTTTTGTTCATTATTAATCAAAAGAGAATATGTGCAAGATAAATAAATTAGTGGCATCTTAATATGTACCATGTATAATGAATAATTAGATAATTTAATATTTTATGTAACATTCAATTTGCCAAGCTTTTAAAATATTCGTATTATTTTTCGCAACAGGAGTTTTTATATTATTTTTCACATTTATATTATTATTTAATATTATGCTTAGTATAAAATATATTATATTTAATATTATATTTTTTTATTTTAATATTTTTGAGTATTTTTTATACTTCATCAACTAAAATTAACATTAATTAACATTAACATTAATACTAAAATTAATGTCCGTATTGATGAAGCACACACTTGAAAAAATGAAATAAAATTTTAATATCAGTATATCATAGAAGTATTATTTAATGTATTATATGTTAGAGAAAGCACAATTTCTGGAGTAATTCAATGATGATATCCCTTATTGTGAAAGTATACATCTTTTCGCTATATTTCAGCATCTACTGTTTCTATTTTAGCAATAAAAATTGCTTGTTTTATTGATAGAAAAAGAAACCAATATTTTTGTCCTGCTTTGTTTAGTATAAGGGCTGCGATGTACATACCTAGCAGCTACAGAAAATGATCGATTGGAGTTAATTAACTATTAAATACAATCATATTTCCATATGTTTTCGACATTTTTTAAATGTCGAAAAAAAATAACAAATAAATGTTTAAACCATTTTAAGACTGTTAAATAAAATAAAATAAATTTAGAAAGTTTTAATTTTTCACAAAAATTAAAATGGTAAATAAATTAAAATTTTAATTTTATTTAAAAATAAAATTAAAATTTTATTTTTAAATAAAGAATTTTAAATAAATATTTTGGATGATTCTTAACGATCTAAACATTATCATGTATTTACAATTGATCTATTCGGGAAGACCATTACATTTTTGTGCTCACAGTGCGTTAACACAAGACCAATGTTGTGTCATTTTCGTCAATTACAAAATAATTCATTATCATCCTCGAGATAAAATGAATTATACAATTAATTCTAAATTAAATTAATTAATTCGAAATAAAATCGTGGCGTGATCATTTAGACAAAGTCCTGAGAGCTCTGCGAAAGCAAGAAACGGATTATAAATGTTATAGCATAGTGAGAGCTTTCCTTAATAGATAAAATTAAAAGGTTCTGCCGTGTATTATATTCTAATAAGCATTTTAATTTTACTAATTTTTCATATGCAGCGAAATTGTATTTTAATTCTTGCATTGTGTTTGTCTTTATTCTCTAAATACTACAAATAGTGTGTACTTTTGTTAATTCTATTTAAAGCAGATTTATTAAGCGAATATTATATTAAGACAGCAAATGTTGTTCAATGTTCTGGCAGCGTATTCTGCGTACAATTCCGAAGTTGGTTATTGCCAAGGAATGAATAATCTTGCTGCTATATTTACGATGTACTTGGCAGAAGAAGAGGTTAATTTCATGGAATTTAAAACTATAGATCATTTAAAGACTTTAAAACTGCTTTTAAAGACCAAACACTATCTTAGAAATAACTTTAAATTTGCTTGAAAACTATTTAATTATTCAGTTATGTGCAATAATATTAAATTTATAATTAATTATTGAAACTATCCTTTATTATTTATAGTTTTGTAAATTTACAAAAGCGACGAAACTAGTTTTCAAAAAATTGCAATATTTGATAACTCTTGCTATCATCTTCAGGAAAATCGCAAACAGTTTATTCATCAATTTTTGTGGAAAATTTACAATAATTTTTGTGGAAATATCAATTTTTGTCAAACATTTTTTATGGACGGATAATAAACAATATTAATAAATAAACTAAATAATCAAATGTTATCAGAGGAAATACGTCATGAGCACGTATTTGACCTCGCTACTATGTTGGGTTAAGGAATAGGGGCCGAAATCTTACAACATAGCAGTTCCTCCTGATGACCTCTAATCCAAATTCTAATACATCGTCTGTTATTTATTAGTCAATTCATAAAAATGATTTTTATTTTGAATTTCAATTTTTTATTTTAACTTTATATAAATTCAAGTCACATGCTAATCCAAACGAGAAAAGGTTGTTATGCCAGCTTACAATTTATATTGGTTTCGTAAAAATTAATGCCAAATTGTAATGTATATTAGATTATTAAGCCAATTATTGACAGATATCCTAAATGAATCTAACAAAGTGATTGTCACAGGAACAACAAACCGGTTGTACATCCCCCCGCTGCTATGTTGGTCGAGGAATAGGAACCGAAACCTGATTACATAGCAGTTTATCCTGATGACCTATAATCTTTATTCTTATCCATCGTCTGTTATTTATCAGTCAATTCATAAAAATTGATTTTTGTTTTAAATTTCAAATTTTTATTTTAACTTGATATTAATTGTATTAAATCTTATATAATTATTAATTATTTATCTTTTATTAATTAATTATTTATTTATCTGATAACACAGCAGTTCCTCCTGATGACCTATAATTCTTATTCTGATACAACGTCTGTTATTTATTAGTCGATTCATAAAAATGACGTTTATTTTAAATTTCAATTTTTTTTTAACTTGATTTAAATTATAGAAAATCTAAAAACAATTATTAATTTTATTATTTAATTATTAAATTTTGATTTAGCATTATTATGTTTTGTTTATTTTATAATTATATTAAATACGTAGACTCAGTTAGCTGATTTAATAGTTGAATTCAAAAATACTGAGTTAATAGTGGATATTAAAAACCCGTTGACTTTGTATTAGAAACTGACAGGAGTTAAAATCAAGCAAACTCCTGACAAGTCGAATGTTGCAAAGTAGGAGATTGTTCATAACTGTTTAAAAAATAAATCTAAATTATAAATTCATGAAAATGACGTTTATTTTAAATTTCAATTTTTTATTTTAACTTGATTTAAATTATAAAAAATCTAAAAACAATTATTTATTTTATTATTTAATTATTAAATTTTGATTTAGCATTATTATGTTTTGTTTATTTTATAATTATATTAAATACGTAGACTCAGTTAGCTGATTTAAATTTTTTATTTTAACTTTATTACCCCCTTGTTTGTATATTGTAATTTTGATAACTAAAATTGCAATAAACTTTTTTGTTTATTAGTAAACAAAAAAGTGGTTTACTTTTTTTAGTAAACCACAGTCTGTGTGCATTTGCCTCATTAAAAAGTTTTCATTTTTATATTTTTATCATTTAGATTAGATATATTTTTAACCCGAAACCAAATAATAAACATAATATAATATAATATAATTATATTGCAATGTTAAAAATAAAGTGAATAGCCATTGCTTTTTCTAGCTATGTACTCATAGGGTTCAAATATCCATCCTTATTCTGATATATCAGCTCATCCTGATGACATCTAATCTTCATTCTTAGCCATTGTCTCTTATTTATCAGTCACTTCATAACAAAAATAAAAATATATAAAAATAAATATAAATATATTATATGTGTTTATATAAAAACATAAAAATATAAAAATTATGAAAAATATTTTAACTAAATCTAACTTCGGGTAATGTAGAACAGAAATCCAAAAGCAATACTTGGATATTTACTGCACGATTCTTAGAATGAGTTTGTTAGTTTTGACAAGCGATAGCTTAGTTAAATATGAGCACTCGAAAAATTATACTCGAATTGTATAATTAAGATAGCAAATTAGCTTAATTACTAGATTGTTTTGACTAATGACGGGCAAAACTTAAATACGACATTAGCGATACTTGGATATTATTTTCTACAACTTAAAATATCAAATTTTCAACAAACTTTTATGATAACTTACCATTTTTCAAATTATATTGCATTTTAGGATGTATTTTGGGGTCTTTCACAGCTTCTTACTGGATCGAAATGGAGAATGCATGGTATTTTTACTCTACTTGTTTATACCTATGTTATTTTTAATACTTTTATCATGATTTCCGTTGTACAAAAGTACAATGAAAATTTTACTTGAACGATTTCTTCATTTGTAAATGGTCGTAATAAATCACTTTGTTCTATAAAATTTTGACTTATCATTCAACATACAATTGAGCATTTTGATTATACGATATTTGGATTGAATAATTCAAATATAAAAGTATTTCAAATACGATATAACATAAAGATTTTAAAGTAAATTGTTTTGTTTTGTGTAAGCAACTAACATAGGAGCGTTATAATTGTAATTTGATTAATTCTCTTATTTATTAAATGTGATTTTTGCATATTTTGGGATAAATTGCCCCTTTCGATTGAAAATATCAAGTCAATTTTAAAATCAATAGTTAAGAGATGCAAAATATTGATACATAAGTTTTGCTATTCTTTACATTTTTGAGATACCCTTTTTATCATAAAAAAGTATTTTTTATGATAAAAAAGGTATTTCACAACGACACTTGCCATGTTAAAATACAAATAATGAATTTTGGCCCTGTTGCTTTGTTGGATTGAAGAATAGGGGCAAAACATGATAGGATAACAGTTCCTCTTGATGACATCTAATCCTTATTTTGATACATCGTCTGTTATTTATTAGTCAATTCATAGAATTGCCTTTTATTTTAAATTAAAATTTTTATTTAACTTGATGTAAATATAAAATGTATAAAATATAATATATAAAATATATTATATAAATTGAATATAAAAAATATAAAATATATAAATATATTTATATTTTTTATACAATTTATCGTGTACTTATTAATCTCTCACATTTGTCTTCACTTAGTTTTAACCCAATTAAATCCTAGAACGGGCTTATTAGTCTATTCATAAAAATAGATTTACTTATTTGTTGACATATTATTGACTGAACATCAGAGAGTCAAATACATTTTTTTTATTAAAAATAAATCGAATATTTGGTGGATGAATGCTATCGTCAAGTACTGAGTCGTCTAGTATAAAATATGAACGTCTTTGAAATAATAATGTTCTCAATAATATAACATGGCATCTACCTGTCTTATTGTTTTTTGACTTCATTGCGTTACATCGTTTAAATATTTTAAATTTTTGGGAATTTCACGTTTCTATCTCAATATCTAAGCTAAATAATTAAAGTTCACTGGTATTCCTAATATTATAAAAATTATGTTGAATAATTTCTAACTGCTCATTTTTAAAACCCGTTCTTCAACTAATAATGAGTTACGCCATTTTTTTTAAGTATAAGACATTTTCTAAGGAAGTATAAATCAAATATATAAGTTGACACATAAGTTATTAATTGATGGTTATTATCTGATAGATCAACGGAACAAATTCATTAAAAAGACATGTTTCATTAGAATAACATAAAAGTTAACATCAACGGGTTGTATTTAGAGTACATACGGTATTTCGTGTCTTTTTACCTGATTAGCTATTCTCGAATGTTTTTAGTTAGCCAAATGATATGTCTGATATTAATGATCTTGTTTTGCATCTTCGATTAAGTACTTATCTGTCTAAATTTGCTATTATTTATTGATAACTACAGTTGTGTTGCTTTAAAAAGCATCACCATTTACCAAACAAAGATTTATTATTTCTGTAAATAAATTATTAGATAACTTTATTATTAATAACGTTATTACACAGAGGCAAGCGCAAGTCAAATTAAAATTGATTTCACTAATTAAATATTGAAAACAAACTGCCCAGGAACCTAGGTTTTATTATATTTGATAAGTTATTGGAATTCCTCTTTAATATTTGTTACATATAAATAATTTAGATTTATCAAAATATTTAAGATATTAAAATATTTAAAATATAAAAATATATTTCATTAATAAACAATTAAATCCTTTATTAATAAATGAATGTAGAGAATGTTTTGAATAAAATTAGAAACTAATAGATTTATTATTTCTGTAAATCTCCTTCTATTAATTAAGGTTACGTATTTTATATTTCAGCTTACATGTTATTACCTGTTCACAGCGAAACGTTTATATCAGTGTTTTTTATTTTTTTCTACTTGTTCTTAGGATTTTTTATATCTGGTTTTCCGAAATTCGTTCGGTTTGAGAAGATTTTCAATAAAATAATATCACAATTATTGTCGTCACTGAAAACTCATATGGTAGGTTTTCTGCTTATGTAAATGCTTGTTTAAATAGTTCTGACTTCATATGACAGATTTAGGAGTCATTATGTATATCGTCAACTATGTACCTTGTAAAGTGGTTTATGAACTGTTTCATTGACGTGGTATGTTTTTTATTAACGTCGCTTACTTGCTAAATATTTATCAAAAAATATAAATGTAAATATTACACAAAGCGTCATCTAATGCAATCTTACTGTAATGCGTAGTTAATACATAATATTAGCTTCTTCGTAATATTTAGCTTCTTTATTAGCATTTTATTATTAAGCTTATTATGATATAATCTATTATGATAGGCTAGTAATATATCATAATAGGTTATTATTAACCTTTTATGATATTATATGCGATCATTATCTTTTGAATCGATTGTTTTTTTTATTTATTTTTTAATGTAAAAAAGTATTTCATTTAATATCGCAAACTTAAGCGTTCAGCAGATGGCACATCACGAGCTTATGAAAGCACATGATGCAAACACGTGTGCAAAACGTTCTTTATCTGTACATAAATTGACGGTTGTTTGTTCTGCATATTCTTCAAGGTTTTCCATATACGAAACGCTCATCGTTCAGGAAAGCTTTACAAATACATGAAAAATAATCTACCTTCGAAATAAATGTATTAAGTATGTTTTATAAAAAATATTAATTAATATTAATATAACAATATTAGTCATAGATAATATTAGTCATGTAAAATATTAATAATATGATAATTTATTTGAATATTAAATATTAATGATTATCCTTAATTTAATTATTGCATAATTTTTGTATTGTAATAACATTTAAATAATTTAAATAATATCAGTATTAATTATATTATAATTATAATATTAAGTATAATTTAATTATTATAATTATAATAATTACTTGCTTACTTAAATTCTAAATATAAACGTAAATATTACACAAAGTGTCATCCAAAGTTATCTAACCGTAAAGCATATTTAATATAAATTATTAAAGGAATTTATGTAATATTTAACATTATTTTCGCTTCTTTAATAAGTCCTATAAATTGTTTTATCAGTTGTATAAAGAGAATTATATTTAAAATAATTTTAATGAAATTATAAATATATTGCTCTTTTTTTCATTAATTATTCGAGATCAGTTTCGTTGAATTGCTTGCTTCATTGATTTTTTTCTTTTATTAGAGTGTTATTTTTCTTTTTCCATAACTGTGTTCATATTGTCTGGTATATTTTCCCTGTTCTATATTATAAAATACATAAATTATAAAATAAATAAATAAATAAATTATTATTGAAAGAATATAATTAATAAAATTAAATTTTGAATTTATTTGCATTCTCTGATTGTGGTAATAGTTCCCTGTAATTGTTTAAAAAGTATATTTTCAGTTATATTTCTTTAATGTAAGTTCTATTTCATTCATATTTTTTCATTATAGTTCTATAATATTTTATTTTATATTGTTAATTACACAATTTTTTATATTATTCTTAAAGATATCTTATATTCGAATATAAGAGTTCTTATTTTCGATGGAATTTAATAAGTAACTCTTTTTTTAACTACTATATTTCTCTAATGATTAATGCTAGTTATATTTCATTCAGGTCCCATTTTCACTTACTCTTCGAATTTTCGACGTATATCTGATGGAAGGCGAATCTATTTTGTTAGCCATGGCCTTTACCATTCTACACATTCACAAAGGTAAATTAAAATAGCATTGTCCTTTTAAAACACTTTTGTTTAGATACGTTGATGAAACTTGGGTCAATAGATCAAATCCTCAACTTCCTAGGATCAAGTAACTTGGCCGTAAATTTCGGTGGAATTAGTGATGACAGATGTATGATAGAATTACGGGCGAACTTTGTGCTTTTGCGTAAATTAAATCTATTACCGAGTGAGGATTCTACACCAGAAGATGAGTTGCCTCGTTTTCCATTTGCGCCAGAACATTCCCTTTCAAAAGCAGAAATTGTACACCGTGCCAGTCGCAACACGAATTGTATATTCAACTATGAAGACAAACTAGCTATATCCGAAGCGTTTTACCGAGGCAATCAATTGTATGTTGTTCAACATTTACGCTCTGTTAATATATATTCACAATATTTCAGCCGGCGAAACAGTGATGTCACCTCTGGCGTCTATAATGATAGCAACGACAGTACAATAAATATGGCATCTTCGATATACAGCGATGATACATTGTATGAAAATTACACTACCCGCTTGATACCAATTAAGTTAAATAGTCAACAACACGATGACAATAGAGATCCGGATGTTGAAGAGTCAGAATTTACCAAAATAATGAGATTTCCATCAATTTATGATAACAACACAATTAGCAACAGTAGCAATAATTTAATTAATGATTTATATGTGGAGAACGATCCAATAAAGGAATCACGATTTCGTTCGAAAGGTACCGAGATTAAATTACGAAAGATGCGTACTAAAATAGCTCACGTCATGATACAAGGTGCAAAGATTAGAGAGTATGAACCTTATCCGTTTATAGATCGAAGTAAATCACCAAATGAGTTAGATGAAAAATCTGCCGTATTCGAAGAATATTCTTTTTAATTCTGCGCTTACGTTTTAATTTTACATAACGCTATTACTTTGTCTAGTTATTTTTATTGTATATTTTACTACAGCTGATTGGCAAAATTAATCCCCACGTATAACATGGAAATTTAAGATTTTTTTAATACGCCTTTAAAATTTTGAGTTTATCCGTGACTTATTGGATGATTAATCATATTGGATGATTTTAATCATCCAATATGATTAAAATTCAGTTTAAAAACTTTGAAGTTTAAAAATATTGACTATAAATCATTTTATTTCAGAGTAGGATTGAAAAACCAAAGAGTTGAATAAAAAATATTTCTTGATTTGAATTCAAGAACTAACGCTAATTAATCACGTGAGTTTACAAAATTAATTATATATTAATTACCATTCTACACATTCAAAAAGGTAACAATGTTCGACTTCTGTTTATAAAATTGAAATGTACGAATAATTGTTTAAATTTCTCTATAGTATATTATAATTTATTATTTTTATTGATTATTGATATATTATTTATTATTTCTATATTATAACTTCTAGTTTACCATTGTTTATTATATAACTTATAATTTTTATTGATTATTTATATATTATTTATTCTTTCTATATTGTCATTCATAGTTTACCATTGTTTATTATATAATTTATTATTTTTATTGATTATTAATATATTTTTTATTATTTCTTTATTATCATTCATAGTTTACCATTGTTTATTATATAATTTGTTATTTTTATTGATTATTAAATGTCTGTTTACTGTCTGCAATATTTGTTTTTTTTAAATCCCTTATTAAATCCCTTATTCGGATAAATTGCTCTACAATATTAAATAATTTATTATTTATTTATTGATATATTGTCATTTATAGTTTACCATTGGTATTATATAATTTACATTGATTACTATTCATAGATTATTTATTATTTATATATTATTATTTCTAATTATAATAATATATATTATTATATATCATCCATCAGACACAATATTGTGCGAGACATCGTCGCTAATACAATTAAGCAAGTGTTATACTGGATCGTTACAGAACCAAAATTGTCTCCACTAAGTGATGATGTTTCATTTGAGAACCGTGCAACCACTCGTGCTGACGAGGCTCGATTGGATGTTGCTTATAACAGTACTGAGAATGGAAATCTAGAGCGGTCCTTTTTGGACATCTGTATCTATAACTGTCATGCCCTTTTTATATCTCAGGTCCTACTGCTAGCTATAATTACCATCGTTTAAGGAAACTAGCAAAATATGCCGAACGAGTAACCAGGATTGAAATAGCTGTATTTTATCCTTTCGTACTAACAACGAGTGGAGGAATTGGAATGGATGCCCATCAAGTCCTTAAAAAATATCTTGCAAGATAGCCAATAAAAGCAATATTGATTACGCGACCTGTGTAAACCAAATTCGAACAAAGATTGTCGTCGCCATAGCCAAGAGTTCGTCGTTTTTTCCACGACGATGTGGCGTTATGAAGCAGTGTGAGGATACAACTTTACAATCAAAGACTTAAAAAATGAATGAACAATTTTGTAAAAATATGTAGAGGACCCATTTGAAGGGTAACTGAACATGTATTGTTATAAAAAATTATTTTATTAAAAAAAACTATAATAATATAATTTTTATAATTATATTATAATTATAATAATTGCAGCTTAACGACCAGTGAATTTGTATTATTAATTTGGTAGTTATTTGCCTATTAACGTTGTAGTGTGGTAATAACGTGTTAATGTTGATCCTCCCTAATCGCCCGTGGCGGCAGAGGGTTATTATTTTAAATAAATTATCTCAGATAATTATATTAATAAAAAATTATAATTATTCTAAAATTTAGGTAATTATTGATTGTCACAAAATTAAATATTATAATTAATATCAAAATTAATATTTTGATATTAATATTTAAATTAGATAGGGTAAAACATTTCATTTTTTGGAATTATAATTCTAGTTTGTATTTTTGGAAAATTAATATTCAAAAATGCTATTAAATAACATTTAAAAATGTTAAAACATTTGCGAACATTTAAAAATGGTTTTGTTGCCGACCCACTCTTTATGACTAGGTATATTCGTTCACAGAAAATTACCTTTTACACTGTCAATTTTTGAATCTTCGCAATCATTAAGTTTGGAAGCACAGCTTATACTTTAACATAAAATTAAGAAACGGCGAGAGACTATTTACTATAATTGATGCATATAGTTCTGGAACTGATTAGAATCCTACAATCGATAATATCTCTACAACAAAATCATTGTAACTAATATGTCAACTCTAAATTATATTCACCTCGTCCTGGATTTTTACCAAACTTTATTCTCAACAAATTTGTTAATTTTATGATTCACTTAAATGCTTGATCTGATTAGGTACGCACTAACATGCATTCTTTCGTTACCGTCAAACCCTAAATTTTCACAATATTATTTTTACCTAAAGGAACAAAAGTTATTTTATTGTTTAAAAGTTTTAACATTTCAGCATCTATTGCTACCATCTATTTCAGGAATATAATTTTGTTCAATCTTTTGTTATAGTATGAAAACAATAGCTGTGCAAATATAATTTTATATTGTCTTGAGATAAAGCTCTTCTTGGAATAAATATTCTGTTTCTCGAATAAATCCTGATTAAGTGTCCTTGAAAAGTTAAAATTGTTTCATTACATCGAGTTTAAAACCGTTTTAAAGAGAACGATTAACGGATCTTTGTGATGATAATTATATAACCCATGAAACAAATATGACAAAACCGCCATATGCCGTTTAATCATGTTTATATCTTCAAAGCTGGCAATGTATAAGTTTAGAACATACTTCTGAGCAAATTGTTTTTCATCTCAATATATTGAACAAACTGTTTTTACGGAGTAAACTTTAAGTGAACTATCATTATAGAGTTATTTTCAAATTGAATAAATTAAGTTTTTGTAAATTTTATGAAATAAAATACGACAATAAAACAATTAGATCTAACGCTGAAGTAATGCTCTCGTGAGTTGAGTATTTAGTCATATTGTTAAGAAATATTAATTTTTTAATAATCAAAAATGTCGATTAATTATTTAATTTTAATCCCAAATTAAATTTTTAGTTGATAAGCGATCAAGGTAATTTCAAATTTCCATCAAATCTGCTTTCTTCCGAGCGCAAAGTTTTTATTTTAAGGATTTAAAAGATAACTTGTTTGTTATTTAATTTATGTTATTTAATTTGTTTATTATTTTATTTATCAAATTATAAATTGCATTTAATTCGGAAATAGTAATATATTAAATTATAAACGCAATTTCTTTAACTGACTTAATGTTTGACTTGATTTTGGTGCACCGGACATAGAAGTATTTACTTATATGTCCGGTGGCTCTCCGGACATAGAAGACTCTCCCTTATGAGCAGCGGATCTTTAATCTCGGCTCTTTCACAACATGTCATAACCTCAGGGCTTTTAAAACCGATCAGAAGAAAGAGATAAGAAAAAATAAAAAAAATAATATTGGCTCATTTACATTAATACCGCAATCAGCGATATTAATGAAATATTGATACTAGATTTGGTAATTAATACACCATTGAGTAAATAGAGTAATTGATACGTTATTGAGTGAATTGAGCGAATTGCATTTAGGTCGGAAATTTGTTACGAAAATGCTAGCCTTTTATATTTAACCTGTCGAAGAAAAGTCGTACAAAGAACGACAAACTTACTCATTGGAAGCTTGAGCTCGCTAAATATTGATACTAGATTAAATATAGGTCAGGAAAAGCAAACATCGCAGCTGACACTTTATCTCAAAGTGTTTTGGCCTTTAGAAATTGTTCCCTTTAAAAGATTTACATATCGCTCTGTGTCATTTTATTATGACAATATAAAACAATAATTTTTAGAGAGGATTTTCCAAAACAATATGGAAAATCATATTGTTCTGGAGGTAAGAAAAAAGTATATTTTAAATGTATATTTAAAAAAGTATATTTTAAACCACCAACATATTGCCCAGTTTTTGACAAAACTGGGCAATATGTTGGTGGTGGCAACAGATGTTCGAAGAGCTGCCAATTTCCTCTTGCATCGTTTAAGCTGTGCAGTGCAGCGGGGAAATGCAGCGTGCCTGTTAGAGGTCACTCGAGACGGAAACCTTCCAACTTAACAATACTGAAATATCACAAACTATACAATTTTTTTAAATGTTCAAGCAAAGATTGTTCGACCCTGTTACTTTATCGGATGACATAAAGACTAGAGACTCTTTAATTTCTCAAAGCGTAAAAGGATCATTAAGTGGATATGTATCAACTTTAATTAAAGTGAAGCAAATGAAGAAAGTTAGAGGAAAGATGCCTGGTGTAGAATAAACAAAAGAAAGTGAGTTATCCATTTTGACAGTAAAATGGGAGAATTACCACCGTAGATCTTTTAGATTTAAGCATCAAGATTGTCGTTCAGCCTTGCTTAAATTTATATGAGAGGATAGTTATTAGTCAAAGCAAATATCAAAATACAATGTTACAAAGGTCTCCTAGCGAGCAACAATAATTAAAATCAGCTAATTTCGCAATCGATATTTCAATTAATTAAATAACTAATTGATAAAGCAAGTCTCTTGAGGTTGTCGATATAGCATTCCGCGTTATCCGTATTTGAGCTTGGACGTCCTCAGATGTTACAATAGGTAAATGTTGCGCGGATCGGGTAGCTCGCAAGCACATGGAGACTGCCCTAGCAATGGAGAGGCTTATTTTCGTTCATAACTAGGCGATGGAATCCGCGTATAAGGCTTCCTTTTTTCGTTTAGCTTCCACACAATCGTCTTGATCATGGCATCTGTTGATAGTCCGATCCCACCAGTCGCGGCTATAACTATCGGACAGAATGTACTGTGGTCCACCTCCTTTATTCGCTCTTCATATTTGTTGCGTTTTTGCGTCTCGTGATAATCGAAGCAAAATGATACGGATTTTGACTGGTATGATGGAGTATTGCTGTTAAAAATACAAACGTCAAAAAACGTTCGCTTCATCCTGCCGCCAAGCAGGCCGCAACATACGATATCCGGGCATGCATCAGGTTTTCTTGTAGTTGTGACCCGTTAGAAAGGAATTGATTCTGGTACGGGTTCCAGCTGATGTTCAAGTCCCACTACATTGCATACAAGTGTCAATGTGTCAGTCACTATGTCGCGAATCTCGTTGTGTCGGATATTCGGCAGAGTACCCCTTTTACAGGAAAGAGCATGTGTCATGTTCTGATGGTCGCCACAAATACAGTTTTTCGCCATACCTGTGGGGGTCCAGTTGTTGAAGCGAGCAGTTAGAGCATCCCGAAACTCTCTCGACGTAAGATGAAGCCCCTGTTGTTCTAGTTGTCGTACTGTAAGCCAGCTGGATGCACCCTTTAAATCAACAAAATGTAAGTGTCTATACATGCCTTCTGTACCAAACTCGTTTATCTCATTTAGTTTATCGGTGTGGCGCTTGTTGTTTATGTCCTAAATGGTGTTGGCGGTCATCATATGCTGAGTATGTTTTTGGACTGGATTTGTAATATAATTGTATGCTTTGCACAGCATTTTAGAGGTCATATATTGATATTCTGCTTCCTTTACCGGATCCATCATCACAAGACCGCCCATACATGGTGGAAGAGTGTATATTGATATGAGGATTGATGAAGTGGGGTGATCAAATGTTTTAGACGCAAATACATCGAAGATATCATCACCTAGTGGTTTAAACAATTCAGGAGAGCACGCCGTTGTACGTAAAAGTGAATCCATTTATACTGTAAGGCATAAACATAGGCCGCATAGGCGGAGTCAACATCAACGTCTGAGATAGTACTCATCTTTGATACGATATTCTGCCATCTACCAGTAGCGCACGTTACTTGCTCTTCAACCAAGTCAGTGGAGGCCAAGGGGGCTTCAAGCAGTATCACACCGCGTTTGGACATCGAGACATTCGTTTCTGCGAACAGTTCATGTGCGACTTTGGTACATGAATGATGATATAGAAGACTACTCTTTATGTCCTTGACAAAGTACCCGTATTAAGGACCAGTGGTGTGCAAGATATCCCATATAATTCTCAAATCGTTCAGCGGTCACACCAGTCCAACAAAAATTGATTCATCTCTGCATACTATCGCTGTGTGATGCTCGGAATCCTTGCTTGTATTCTATTGATTAGTTGCAACGATGCCGCTGCAAATGCGGCCATTGCAAGCGGGTCGCCTTGGGTAAAACCCTCTTTCGATAGTATCTCACCGCCATCTCCAACCATGATCGCATGACCTCCATGCATGTTATTAAGCATTCGATTCATCGATGAACAAACCGTTTAAATATTTGCTAGCGTTAATTTTCGGCTGATCCTGTTAAACGCGTTCTTGTCATCAATGGATAGAATTCTCATTTTAGAATTTGAGTGGAATTGCTCTGATAACGAGTGGATCGCGTATTTTATCCACCACGTTGTGCAGCACAAAATTATTCACGGCCTGCTACAGCTTGAAGGTCAGACTTTACTACATTCCCAAATGTTTTACATATGATTCTTCTTAGTGCCTCTCCTACCCCTTTAGGTCTGATGCGAGGATTTTTGTTCAATGCGATGAGGCGTGATGCGACTAAAGCTTCGAACACCTCAAAATCAATTTTATCCGTTGCAATCCAAAATGTCAAACGCCAGATTATCTCCGCCGAATCTCGTGAATGTGTCTTGAATGTCGTTAACATTCGCTTGAACTCATAAGCAATGACCCCTTATGGTCCAGCACCTCCACGAGTCATCAAAGCGGCAGCAATTACACGGTTCGCGTCTATCACGGTAAAGACAACATCATGATAAACTACACAATTTGGAATTGGCCTTTGCAACAATGCTTCCTGGTCATCGTTCATGCCATCCGGATGCATTTTACTTAATATCTCACGTACACTACGTTCGTTGAAATCATCGTCCCAATGAAATATCGGACAATCGAATGTGTCCGATTGTTCCAGGGTTTTGATCGCAGCGGTGGTATTGCCAGATTTGATCAATGACGAGAAGCGTTTTTTCCTGTCAACTTCTTTGACTATGTTGGTATTTAATATACATTTTCGTTGGAGTACACAAGCTTCGTCCAGTAAGTCCTGAAGTTGGCCGCTGTGCCATAGTGTAAGGCGTCTTAGCGTTTTCCTTATTAATTGCACCCCCCGTGATGGAATTCGTTGAAGTAGGCACTGACATTTTACCGTAACTTCTTTCAATGCCAAGTACTCTCCGTCTAACTTATCCGCAACCTTTTTGTATTTTTCACTAATCAGATCGATGAACAGATCACTCTTTGCAGAGGGGTAATGAGAAGAGATTAGGATGTCAACCGATGACCTCCGAATATGCACTAGCAAGCTCATGTCTATACGTAGGATCAAACGTATCTCTATATTCGACAGTATTAGAGTGTTCATTTCTTGTCGATTTATGAACACGTTTGTTCTCTACTTGGGATTCTTAAGTTGAAGTACCTCTTGTACTTTCATCAGTAATTAGCAGTAATAATAATTTTAAGTAATTTGCATAATAATTTTTTAAAACATAATAATACATGGCTATACGGTTAACACGAAAAAAAACAACTAAAAACAAGACATATTAAGCGAACCACAGTTTAATGACATTGTTCGGTCTTCTCCAAATTAATTAATATAATTCATAATTAATTATTCTATTTTGATTTTATTATATTATTTTGACACTAATAATAGTATATGTTTGTAAATACACCATTTTATATTGTCTTTCCACATTTTTTGTTTTAAACACACTACTCCAGACATTACTATCCTGGGCGACATACTCTAGTTCTCTTTCAGATAGACAAGGCGGTTATCGACCAGTATCGATATTTGATCTCTCCACCTACCAAGGGCTACCTCGAGGTCTCTTTTCAGAGAGTCCGGCCTGGAACACACTCCGAGGAAGGCGATTCATAGGAATCCACAGAGACTGCCCGAGGTCTAGTGGGATCTGAGCCCTTTAAACAATCCAACACGCCGCCTTCCGACTGAACCACCCGGGTTCTTTCACCCCCACCCACCCCCGAAGAGTCCAATCGAGGCGAACTATGCTGGGTAAACGAGAGGCAAGGAGCTTTTATCTTCGGATCGCAAAGAATACCTGTAACTGACCGCCACTCCATCCAGGCCGCATTTATTCGAGACGATACTTGTGCATGTAAGTTACCGTTTGCCGCTATGGTTGAGCCAAGGTATTTGCTCGGTGTAGCGTGCGCTTTTCAAACTGTAATGGCTGATCATCATCCATATTTGTGGTCAGGTATTCTGTTTTACACGCGTTCAGGCGTAGACCGAACTGTTTGAGTCAATTTCGTCAATTATTTGTTGCTGGAGGTCATTTTTATCTACGGACGCTAGCATGACGTCATAAGCATATAGAATCGTTCACGGAAACTGCCTGTTTATATCGTTGGATACTGCGTACATAACAAGTATAAATAATAACGGATACTGTGCAATCCCTTCATGAGCTCCCACAGTGATAGGGAAATCATCCATGTATCCCACTATTGTGCATACTTGACTTGTTGATCCTTTGTATATTAATTTGATCCATCGAAAATTTCCTTAGGAACTTTATGGAATCTCAAAGCGTATCAAATAACCTCATGTAGGACCCGATCGAACGCCTTTTCAATATCGAGGAACGCACAATATATAGCTTTCCGTTTTTCTTGATGTTTTTCGAGAAGGATTCAAAATGCATGGATATCATCGATGGTGCCACAGTTCTCGACAAACGCACATTGATTTTGGAATAGCTTGACTATGCTTCGTATCCTATCGTTTATCACATGTTCCAAAATCTTGAGGGTGTGTGAAATGATGCGAATCGGGCGATAATTTGTACAGTCAGCTGGGTTTCCATTCTGTTTTCATGTAGGTACGATTGCGCTGCGTTTCCAGTATAGAGGTATCTCTATTACTGTGATTATTTGGTTGAAAATCTGCACTAGCCATCTTGTTGTATCCCGTGCATTTGATTTCAAGAATTCTAAAGCTACACCATCCGTCCCCGTAGCTTTTGCGCTTTTCCTTTTATGTAGTGCATTTTCAACCTCGGAAGCTACTATAGGCATAACTGGTCCGCCGATCGGTGGAAGATGTGAGATGGGTGGTTGTTCGAATTCCAGGTTGGATAACGCATTAAAGTAGCTGAGTCACCGCTCTGAAATCTACATCCTATGGATAAGAGAGACATCATTTTGATCGTTGATGCCGTCGAAATTTTCAGTATCCTGCGTTTTTCGGTACCTTAGTTGGGAGATTCTATAAATTTTGCGCTCTCCTTCACGTATCAAGTCTCTCATACAAATTATCGAACTTCTTTGCTTTAATTTTAGCTATTATTTTCTTTGCTTTCTTTTTAGATTTCTTGTATTTTTCCCAGTCTTCAGCAGTTTTGCTCGTGAGCCAGACGTAGTAACTGCGTTTTTTGTCGAACACTTTCTTTTACTTCCTCGATTCACAACTATGAACTTTTATTGAGTCGTCGTGTTCCAGGTTTCGTAGTACCAAGTATTTCTGAGCAAATTTCGTAATAGACGTTAAGGGTTTTTCCCATATATCATTTATCGCTGTTATGGATACCAAATTTATGAGAGGCATCAAGTCGGATTTCGCTTCCTTGAACTTCCATAATTTAATACGAGGTATTATGTTACGTTCTGTGTGAATTTGCTTCGGCGAGGTGATATTCAGGATCGCAACGACAGGTTTATGTTAAGTTGTCACTGTTTCATACGGGATAGATTTCGTATAGATTACGAGTATGAGATCACCCCATCGATCAAGAATATAGTCGACTTGGGTTTTATTTAGGGCACTGTGGAAAGTGATGAGGTGTGATGCTCGAGGTCATGTGTGTCTGCGAATTCAAGGATATGTTCACCATCGTCGTTTCTTCGTCCGAATCCCTTTCCACCATGGTAGTTGTGTCGATCTTTTGCGACACCGATATGTCCATTTAGATCTCCAGCGATGATTTTTATGTCAATATTTGGTACTTTAGCGGTCAGTTCGTCGATACGCGTCCAAAAACTTTTCTTTGAGTATCTTGTGGCATCCGTTTTTTGACGCATATGCGCTGAAGATATGAACTATCCGATTATCACAGGTGACGGTGATTTTCATCAATCTGTCACTGTATCAATGTACTTCGGTAATACAATATTATAAACGGCTGGAGACAATGATCTTGACCCCAATCATCGTTTTAGGTGTGCCATAGTATATACATTTGAAGCTGAGACCAACTTGTTTGGTACTCACGGCTAGATAATAGTAAGGGAAAATCTCAAGCATACAATGTTATATATCGGATTCCAAAGTAGACGACATTCAAGTTCATGTTAAAACGTTCTCCAGATGTCGCGTTATCAGAAGCCCTGCTGATGTTTAAATTATGAATAGTGATAATGGGATGATAATATACTGTTTTGTGTAATTAACAAACTCTTTACTTATAGATTTGTTGAATAAAGCATGTAGAGGTTTCTATTCATAACAAAGATTTTGCGAAGACTTTATTCACCCGGAATTTTTCCTTGAAAATAACGAAAAGTTAAAGGGTTTACATTAATTTCTTTTCATTTCAGCTGTAATAATTAACTTGTAATGTTAGTAGCCATAAGATATTTATGAGAGCATTAACTTTTCACATCTAATTATATTTTTGTTGAATTTAGAAGACATGAAGAAGCTGTAATCGATTTATAACAGTCCTAAAAGTAATATTGTTAAATAAAGCATCTAGTAGCACTTAAAAGTTTTCACTTTAAAACAAAAAAATACTTTAAGTGCTGAATGCTTTGTCTTTTTCTAGCTCAAAGACAGTCTTCTCCTACGCCTCAGCTAGAATATTTTAAGACATGAATAATGTGATTTATGTAGTGGATATAAAGTTTTAGATAAACACAAATTCCGTCAAAAGTTAAAAACATTTTCCTTAAATACACAATTGATATGCTGGGCTAGTAAGTATTAATCTTAAATATTGCTATATCATATCTGTATTATTATCAGTATTATCAGTAAATAATATATAAAATACGACCCAACATAACATCGGGGCAAACAAAACACATGCTAATAACGTATTTCCTATGTTGAAATTTGATTATATTGTGTACCTTATCCTTTTACAAAGCATATTTTTTATAATTTATTGATTTATAATTTTAGATTTTAAGAAAAAGTAAAAATCCATAAAACGTGCTAGATAATTAGCAGAAAAGTAGTTGTATCGAGAATACATAGTTTTAGTATTTTAGACAGACGTTATAATACCGGACAACAAAGACCACAGGTCAATAATAACTTGTCAGTAGAACAAATCGTCAAAAGAACATTTTGGAATTAACTAATAAATAACAGACAATGTATCAGAATAAGGATTAGAGGTAATCAGGTGAACTGCTATGGTATCAGGTTTCGGTCCCTATTTATCGATCCAACAAAGCAAAGGGACCAAATACATGCTAATGACGTATTTCCTATCATTAAATTTGATTATCGAGTATTTTATTCTAATACAAAACATATTGTTTATTATCCATAAAATTTCTTACTTAATACTTAAATTTAATTAAAATATTATTGTGTTGATTGATACAAAGATAAAATTTTTAATTGAAATATAAAATAAAAGTCATTTTTATGAATTGACTACTAAATAACCGATTTCGTATCATAATAAGTATTAGAGGTCAGCATGAAGAACTGTTAAGTCATCATGTTGAGGTCTTACCCCTCTACCTAACATAGCAGTGGGGCGAAATGCATGCTGATGACCTATTTGCTTTGATGAAATTTGATTATTAAGCATACCTTATTTTAATACAAAACATATTTATTATTATCTATCATTTTGTTTTCGCTTAATAGTTTAAATATATTTTTAATAATATTTTTTCGATTTGTATATTGTAAATAAAATATGTTAATAATATTTTGTTGATGTATAATTCTACATTAAAAAAAATAAACTAATTAATATTATAAAAATAATATTAATATCAAAAATTAATATTTTTTGTTAATTAATTTTGTTGATATATAATTCTCCATTATAATAAAAAGAAAAAATCCATTAAACTTTCTAGGAAATTAGCAGAAAAATAGCCGTATCAATAACACATAATTTCATTATTTTTGACATAAGTTTCATTACCGGGAAACAAAGTCCACAGATCAATAATAACTTCTCAGTAGAACAAATTAGATCAGATAGTTGAGCCTACGTATTTTATACTATACATAAATTAAAAATAAAGATAAATAATAAATAATTATATACGATTTTATACATTTTATATTTATATCAAGTTAAAATTTGAAATTGAAATTTAAAGCAAAAGTCTTTGTTATGAATTGACGATTAAATAATATACGATGTATAAGGGGATTAGAGGTCATCAGATGACTAGAGGTCATCGATGATTAGAAGTCATATATAATATGACTAATGTTATAATAATATAACATTTTATACAATTTATATTTATGTAACGATAAAATTTATTATTCAAATTTAAAATAAAAATCAATTTTTATGAATTGACTAATAACTAATAAATGATGTATCAGAATTTGGATTAGAGGTCATCAGGAGGAACTGCTGTGTTATCAATTTTCGGCTTTTATTCCTCAATATAAATTATATTTTACATATTTCAGTTATTTTAAAACGTTTATTGCAATTTTAGTTATTAAAATTACAATATACAAATAAGGGATAATAATGCCTTTATGTCACGGTATCGCAACATCGTGTAGTTCATAAAACAATAAAGATATTTTCGTTTTTCTAGACCACATCATGACCTTATGCGTGATTAAACCTTAAAGTGTGACCTCAAAGTGTGAATGAACTAATTGTGGGAATTCATTTTAGAATCTGTTTTCTTGGTTTGAACCGGGACTAGATCACAAACATACAATTTATTGCTTAAACTTTGGATTACACCGATTGTTACGACTTACATTTTTAATTTATTCAACTTTATTAGGACAAAAACTCTTGTAATTGAATTCACAGTTGAATGATTATTTAACCAAAATTAATTTTTCCTCACAGCAATAGACAGGAATCACTTACAATTTCATGATTATGAAAGTTTTTTGTTTTAATTATTAGCTTGAATATAGAAAATTACAACTAGAAGAATCTCCAGTGTTCATATCAGTATCTTGATCATATCAGATTAAAATATTTGATAAATAAATTAGTTAATTTATTAAAATAAATGATGTAATATTAATTTAAATCAAATAATAAAAATAAATTATGTTAAATATTGCTTTTAATAAATTGATATACGTGAATGGCAAACCACTGAATGAAATTATGTTTTGAAAATATAGATTTGAGCCCTCTTGTTATAATTCGTCGTAATTACTAAATTGTGGTATACACATTTCCTAAAAGATTTTTATTCCATTTGGCGCGTTTAAATAATTTAATTGAAACAAAATTTAAATTTAAATTTAAATAAATAATCAAATCAGCTAACTTAGTTTACGTATTTAATATAATTATAAAATAAACAAAACATAATAATGCTAAATCAAAATTTCATAATTAAATAATAAAATAAATAATTGTTTTAAGATTTTCTATAATTTAAATCAAGTTAAAATAGAAAATTTAAATATAAAATAAACGTCATTTTCATGAATTTATAATTTAGATTTATTTTTTAAAATAAATCTAAAATTTATTTTTTAAAATAAATATGAACAAATTCATATTCGATAAAGCTTAAAAATTAGTAAGCTATAATTAAGATAATATTACCTTCCATTGAAAGACCTTTTTTGTCTAAATATAGATGTCCCTACATTTGAAGAATTTTGATTTATTAATTCAGGTTTCCAATAATTCAATTTTATTCATATATTTACATGATGGCTTAATTTTTGTAAGATAGGCGTTATAATTATAATAACATATATATGTATATTTTTTCCGACTATAAGATTAATTAATTTTTCTAACGCTTCTTTAATATCTACTAAATCTATATTTGTATAAAGCGTACTAAAATCGTACGTATTTATATTCTGAAAATTTATTTCTTTTGTGTCTTCTAAAAATTCTTTTGTAGAATTAATACTGAAATAGTGATTTATACCAGTATTAATTTCGATTACCCTACAATATTTTTTGAAGTGTTCTTCAACTACTGATATATTGATTTTTAAATATTGATTTTAAATATTATATTTGAATATTTTAAAAATGTATCAAAAATGTATTAGTCTTAAAAATCATTTTAATGTGTAAATAAAAAATATGTAAATCGTCACACAAAAATGTTCGTGTTTACCAAGCCGTACTAAATATTACAATTATTGAATTAATAATCATAATTTTTAAAATATAAAAAATATTTTTTTAAAATTGTTACCTATTATCGGAAGGGACGCTAATGAAATGAAAATAGAAACAAACGATTTGTTTGTTTGAAAATGGAGATACTTGGCAATATAAAATTAAATCAATCAAAGTAATAAAATTAAAAAAATTAAATCGATCCATTATTAATAGTTCAAATTTAAATTTAATTTTTAAAGTATTACTGAAATTTTTCATTATCTTTTAAGATTAGTAATATTAGCAAGTTATAAAGTTCAAAAAGCTTGTTTTTAAATTTATATTAAATGTAAATATGTGTATAAATATCGAAGATAAACAATAAATGTTCATCTTTAATGTAAATAAACCAAAGTACTCTTAACATTTTAAGTCATCACACATTTTGCCTGTGAGAACAATTAGATTTGACCTTATCTCACATCCAAATTCGACTATTCGATGCACGATGTTCATCGAATTATACTATTTTAAATGACGACGAGCAAATTGAAATTAAAGAGATTAGCATTGTTGTGAATATATATTGTAGCATCATTTTGCGAATTAAATTCGATTGCATCTAATTTGAATATAAGTACATATTTTTAAATTTAATTGCTGGTCGTTTGAAACTGGACATTATCAATAATCATAATTTTTAAAATATAAAAAATATTTTTTTAAAATTTTTACCTATTATCGGAAGGGACGCTAATGAAATGAAAATAGAAACAAACGATTTGTTTGAAATGCAAAATTTTATATTTAAAATGCAAAATTTTTAAAATCGAAAGGCAAACCAAAATGAAAATAATTAAATTCCCAAATAATGATATTTGCATTAACGTAATTGAAAACAAACAGAAGCAGAAAGAAAATAAGTTCATTAGTAAAATAGAAATATTTTTTTAAAAATTAATGTTTCAATTGATAGAATTCGTTGATCTTTAAAGTTTCGCGATTTAGATCTGTCTGTTGCTAATTGTGTCTAGCAAACTAGATTAATAGTGAAAATAAAGCTCATAAACAATAAAATATGTTTATTTATAGGAACAAAGGAAAATCAAAGAATAAATGAATTATTCAATATTTCAATGGCAACTTCCGTAATCAGGAAAAAAGAAATTGTTACAGTTTTGTACATTAAAATAATATAAACATGTATTTATAGCTCCTTGTTACAAAATTGATAAAAGAAAGCGATCAAACAGTAAAAACATCACATAATAAAGCAAAACAAAACATTAACAAGAAAAAACAAAAATCAAAACAATTAGATAATAAAATTGATCAATTTAAAATGGAGTTACATTACAATTATGGATATTGTTTAACACAAAATGTAGAATGCAAGCGGACTTAAACACGAAAAATATGAAATATATTAAATGTTAATTTATAGGAACAAAGAAAAATCAAAGACCAAACGAATTCAATATTTCAATAGCAACTGCCATCGTCACCAGGAAAATAGAAATTGTTACAGTTTTGTGCAACAATAACAATTTAAAGTATTTTATTTTAAAACAATAAAATACAAATTAAAACAATAAAAATTGAAATAAAACACAACTAAAGACATTAAAAAGAAAGTGCGAAAAATAGTATTAGTTTCTCAAAAAGGTTATCCAATGCGTCATGTTATTAAATTTACCTTTTTCTGACTCGTCACACTAAAAATTACGACAAATTCTGTCCACATTTTTGAATGCGCACTACTTTTTGAACGCGTAATGACGATAAAAGCGAAAGTTTTTGAAATTCGTAAAACAATTAATCCTCACCTAAGGCGATATTATTTAAGAAAAATAACGTAATATAACGGTAAGATCATTCTGAAATCAACTTTGTATATCGTTAGACCCTTTTACTTTAACACTTAGACGTGAGGAACAGTAGATGCTACGAACAATTACATAGCAAATACAAAACAACAACTTTCAATTTTTCCATTGGTTCACAAACATCCAATCGTAAAGCCGTCAAATTGTCACATAATTCACAAAGTCTAAGCATAAATATGTCATAAAAATATAAAAGTTTATACGCATTTTTTACAAGCAAAAATGAAGTAAAACTCGTAAAAGCGCAATATATAAATATGAACTGATTCATTTGTGAATTGCATTCACACGAAATGTAAGTGCTTTTATATATTTGCAAAGTTCATATTGATGTCCTTAATAGAGTTTACCAATTACTACTATCTTTACTTTAAAATATATATAAATATTTTTATGATAAAAAATTGTTATTTACAATATCTTCCAGTTAGCTATGTAATGATGTAATCATATTATGGCATATAATTTAATAATAATTATAAAATTTAATAATTTAATAATTATAATTTAATAATTTAATAATGTAAAATGTTTATTAAAATATTTTTTATAGTAGAAATATCAAGAAGAGTCAAAATATAAAGCTAAATATAAAAACTTGTGCCTGTTCGTAAATGTTAAGTCACTGTAACTACTTGTCAAGTCATCATTTACCAATATTGCATTTATATTATATTAATGTTACATGTAATTATATAATATTACATTAATATTACATTATTATCGCAAAAATATTATATTTTTATTATAATTAAAATCTTTTAAATGAAATTACTATTGAATTTTTATAGTCAAATCTGTTCAAGTAAATATATTTGAGTTATCGATTATTTTCTTAATATTTATTAACGAATAATTAAAGTGGCAAATGCGTGCAAACTGCACGCTTACATGACCAGTAACAAAAAAATAACAGCAAAAGTCACAGATTAATTAGTTAATTGTTGAAATGTAATTGGATTTGGCGTTTAAAGCACGGCATTGATGTTGATTGGCGGATATGAATTACAGATGACTCCAAGAGAGAGGAGTAGCCACAACGAAGGAGCGGAAGCCAAAAGAGGTACAGTAGTTTGTGACATGTAAAAGAAGGGAATTATGGGAACGCAAAGAACAGTAATCAGGACGAGAGTTGTCGGGAAAAGGAAGGTTGAGAAATGAAGGGGTATGAGAAGTTATAAGGCGAAAAACAATGATAAGAAGACGAATTTGAACACGAAAATAAATGGTAGGATAATATACATGATATACATGTTATTATATAATATTACATTAATATTACATTATTATCGCAAAAATATTATATTTTTATTATAATTAAAATCTTTTAAATGAAATTACTATTGAATTTTTATAGTCAAATCTGTTCAAGTAAATATATTTGAGTTATCGATTATTTTCTTATTAATGAATAATTAATTACTAACTTAGTATACGCTCCTGCAGGCTAATGAACCTTTTATAATAAGCATGCATAATAAAGTTCTCTGCTTTACACTGGGATTTATCCTTCTACTACGCTATTTCAAAAGTAAAATGATTTGCAATTATTTGGGTGGATTAAAAAATTTCAAGACAAGTAAATATAATAATTGCATCTTTGTCTTGAATATCGTCATAATCGGCGTGACAAGAAACCATTTTAATTTACATTTTGAATTTTAGATATAACGGCTAATATGGGTAAACAACAAAAACTTATTAATAAAATATTAAATGATATGTAACTTTTTAATTTAAATTTTTAATTTATAAATTTATAATCAATGTATTTTATTTTCAAAAAATTAGATATTTTAACTGAATGAATATTACAATATAAAATAATTATTTTTCTAATACTAATTTTATTATTCATTGGTTATTCATATAATGTTATATGAAGTCATCATTTGGCCGGCTTTATAAATTATCCTCGTGTGAAGTCTTTAATCCTAGATGCAGCACTGTACACTACAATCACTACAGTTATATGAAGTACAGTCATGTACACTACAGTTATATGAAGTGTAAAATCCACAGTTGGAATAAATGGAAATTAGAGGAAGATGATGTAGCAATAATTAAACCTATTAAATTAACCAGCCCATACTATAAAAATGGCTAGCATGATTAAAAATGCCTTTGGTAATTTAGTCTTTTGTAAATACATTGACATGTATTATGTTAAATTAAATTACAACAAGCGGTTTTTATAAAAATCATAAAAGTTTGAAAAATTCTAAAAATAAATAAAATACCACTTTCACAGCTCACTAAGAAATAGTTTTGTTGACAGCAATATTTTTGTAAATTATTATTGTTCTATTTGACATTGCCATTGGTAAACAGTTTATTTAAAAAAATTGTATAAGTAAATAAATTAATGAATAAATTTTATGTATTTATATACATTTATTTAAATGCATAAGTTGAATGCTTCCCTAATTTCCGCTTTTTTGTTTTATTTATATAGCATAGTAAACTAATATAGCATAGTAAACTAATATAGTTAGTAAACTAATATAGCAAAAGCGTATTTTATCGGTTTTACAATTTTTAGAATATAAATAAAAATAAAAATAAATTAAATAATTTATTAAATTTTATTTAATAAATTAAATAAAAATATTAACAACTGTTAATATTAATATAAATTAATAAACTATCAACTGTAATATAAATCACTTATAATATAAAATATATACTTATTAATACAAATTTTATTATATCTGTCCTTAAAATTACCCACTCGCAAACTTAAATTTACTCTTAATATTCTTTTGTTGATTTATTAAATTATATTTTGAAATATCAAAATTATAGAAATATTTTGAATTGTTAATTATATTTTTTTCGGGGGAAATTCGTTTTGGTTAAAGATTTTAAAATTTTTCGTAAAAATTTAATTTAAAGCGTATTAAATATATAATATTAATATATACTATATAATATTATATATTATAATATATATTATATAACACATATATAATATATATGATATATATTATACATATATAATATATGTATACGCAAAAGCGTATTTTATCATTTTTACAATTTTTAGAATATAAATTAATAAAAATATTAAATAATAAAAATATTAACAGTTGTTAATTAAATATATATATAATTTCTTGTAATATAAATTACTTAATCGGTTGTCTATCGATTTTATACCTTTTGTTCATTATTGTTACGGATGTATGTGATAAGCATAATCAAAATTTTAGAGGTGAAATATTATAAATACTAAAATTTAAATTTGAAATTTATAAAATTTAAATATTCGTTATGGAATAGCTAGCTATTCATATATTATATTCCAATGAAGATTACGTTATGTCAATATGAATCGGAGATAATTTATTTATAAGCGGATATAATGGATACAAATTTATAGTATTCTTCTTGTTTTAATTTTTTCTAATTAAGAAGAAAGGTTTAATGGATCGTGTCATTAGGAGTTGTAGTATATACGACAGAGAACCAAAAGATATACGATGTAAAAGGGACACTTCACTGAATTCAGATAAAAGCTGTATTAGTAAACATATTTACAGAGCAGTCAATTGTTCACAGTACGTTACCTGCAAAGTAATTAGATTACACGGATGATTTTGTAATTTAGCAAACAAGCCTGCTTGAGCATTAACTGCAGATCTACATCAATAAGAAAGAAAAATGACCAAATGACAAAATCTGCATTGCCGTATGGCATTTTTTGGGTTAGCGTTAATGCTGGTGATACTTTAAATGTTGCCGTCAACGGTATTCTTAATTCGATTAAAGGTGAGAGTTTCCGCAATTCCGCTCGAAATTGCTTTCTTCAAATGAGATAATGCATATATTTAATAGAGTTAATAAGCACATCAGAACCAGTATAATTTAAATTAAAATATCGAATGTGTGCTACTTATTTCTTCCCTATTTTTGATGTAGAAATAAATAAAAAAATTACGGTATCATCATTACGTTCCTATAAAAACCTTATTAAATAGTGCTCAATTTCACCACACCATCAAAGTTTATTGTATAGAGAAGGAATTAATGGTAAATACAACGTGAAACTGTATTTCAAATTTTGGCTATTAATTTTGGCTTTCGGTCCATTATGGTTACAGTTGCCAGAAGCATATTACAGCATTCGCAAGACTTTAATATATGAGAGTAAGTAGTTCATAAAACAGATCATCTACTTTGAATTTTTCACATTATCTTTCCATATGATCAATCGAATTTGATTAAAAGGAGTAATGTAGCCCATAATGTCTAAAATAACGAGCATGGCTAATTTTCTTTTTCAATTTTGACAATGAAAATGCATCTGGTACGTCAATCGTGCCCACATTGGTTACCTAAATTATTATATATTATACTTTAAATTATATGATACCATATATTTATATTTTTATTTTACTCTTCTCAATTGACAAAGTTTAAAGAATTATTAGAGCTGGATCAAAGAAAAGAGGAAATTTTTTATCGATATTATGCTAACCTCTGTTAGCAACTTCAGAAAATTACTAATTACTAATGGACACAGTTTAGTTAATTTACTTTCCTGATCAGGTATGGGTAAGCTTGGATATTTCACGGGACATTTTCATACTACTCTTATTTTAAAGGTCGATAAACTAAAATAAACTTGATATATCTGGATACATTTAAAATTCTATCGACAAGGCAGACTAGCGAGCCGAGTTTATAGTGACCTAGTTTAAAATATGCATCTATTAAATTATCTAAATGATTTTGAAGAAAGTCAATATCGTTACAAATTGTTGCAATTCTTAAAATTTCATTATTTAATATATTATATTTTATATTTATGCTATGCATGAGTGCTCGTGCGAAAATATGTTTCTTGTAAATTTAAATATGCCATCCTTACGATATAAATTAAAAGTAGTTTAATTAATGTTAATTTAATGTTAATGTCAAGATATATACTTTCTTTATCATTAATATTGGTTTTATTAGGAATGAGGCTTTCCGGATAAATTTGTTCGCTTATTGAATAAAAATTGCTAGAGTTAAATACACATATATAATCAATGTATTACATATATAGACAATATATCGAAACATATATTTCATGGATTTTACTTGTCTAAATATAAATGTCTCTACTTTTAAATAATTTTGATTTATTAAAATATTTCAGGCCTATATTAATTCAATTTTATTAATATATTTATATTTATTTGATGGTTTGATTTTTGTTAGATAGGCGTTGTAGTTATTATAATATATAATATATAAATATATATTTTTTAAATGTATTATAAATATAATAAGCTATTTTTAATATAGTATATTGTATTAATTATATAATATATAATTATATAAATATTATATATTTATAATATAATAATTTAATATAATTTATTATATTATAATTTA